>BMAV01014725.1:304547-314678 GCA_019973955.1 Trichonephila inaurata madagascariensis
CGTTTCAAGTAATTTAAAGGTAAGATCTATATAAAACATGAAATAGTTTTGTAAATTGTTTTTCGGTGATGTTATAGAATGTCAAATACCAAAAAGAAATATTTTTTTACAGAAAATTTTATTTTTTATATTTTCGAATGTGGTACTTTTATATTTATTTATCTTTTTCGAAAGCTTCTCTTAAAACGCACTCATTTTCAAAGCTAAAATTCCACAACCACTCGCTTTCCTTTTCTTTTCTTTTTTTTTGCTTTTGCTTACCAAAACTACTTATTTGAAGGCAAAATATTCTTTAGATATTAATTTCAAGCTGTCAAGTGATTTATATCTTTTTTGTAAATCAAAAAAGGAAATAATTTTTCTTAGCTATTTTTCTCTTGTATGTAATTTTAAAATTATTTTCTACTTCGGTATTAGTTTGTAAGATATTCAACCGCGGGTGATACCTTACTCTTAAGTTATCTTCGTAACCTAGAGATATGGGAGTGAATGAAGAGCCAGGAGTTGCCATGATCTTAAAATGTCTTTATTAAGATCTTAACTTAAACACTAACAATGACAATATTTATATTATTACTTAGCGGATCTGAGGTGAGAATACACACAATACGTATTACCAAATAAGCGCGACTTTAATGACTTTCTTCCCGCCTATTTCTAATCTCAACTTATACACAGTCCTAATATATAACACTCCTCTCGGATCCTAAAAATAATTTGTTTATCTCGCATGGAATAGTATCCACTGCTTAATCGCTCTATCACGGATAGCTTCACACTCAATGACGGCTTTCTTCTCTTCCTTCAGTTCACGCACTTAAACTCAGTCTAGCATAATCACTTCCCAATAGGTCATACGCTTACGTTAAACTTCTGCTATTTAAAATGTTTCTAATTTGCATAATCACGCTTCGCTTCTGGATTTGGTTGGAAAGAATTTGCCTTTTTCGGCCCTAAAGAACCCAAGAGGAGTTTTTAGTAGAGAACGTGATTAGCCCGTCACAAGTTGACTTATTAAATATAAAACCAAGAGAAAGTGTATTAAATATTTTTGTTCATGCTAAATGTTAATGTTTGTTCAAATTCAAGTTAAATTCTTATTGCCATCCTACTTTTGGGATAGAAATACTGTTTTGAACAAATAGTTCTTAAATTATTTTGCCTGAAGAGGATCTGAATTTTAAAATCTCAATATTTAATTCGAGATTCAGGTATCCGACTACGTTCGGAACCGTGATTTTGCAAAAGTGAATAAATTGATAATATTTATGATATTTAGTGCCACTTAGATTAGAAAATGCATATAAAATTATTTTAAAAATAGTATTAGAATAAAAAAATTATTTAAGTACTATATTTTGACAAAAAATGAACATAGAATGACCCATTTTTAAAATATTCTCATTTTGTGAAAAATGCTTCTATAATAATAATATTTTGCCTGCATATAGCTCAGACCTCTGTACAGAGGCTCAATTAGAATTTTTGAAATATATAACTTATAAGTGGATTTTTTCTAGTTTTACGACAACAGAGAGGAGAAATTTTAAGAAAAAAACAACGATACTTATTTCAATGGGTTGTAACTCTGAAAATAATGTGAATTTTTCAAAAATCATAGTTGAGCCTCTGTACAGAGATTTGAGCTATATACAGGCAAAATATTATTATAATAGAAGAATTTTTCACAAAAGGGGAACATTTTGAAAAAAGGTTATTTTCTAAGTTAATCTTTTGCCAGAATACTGTATTTAAATAAATTTTTTTGTCAAAATGTCCTTAAAACAATTTTATGCACGTATTCTAATCTGATTGACACTAAATATTATGAAAATTATCCATTTATACGCTTTTTTAAAATCACGGTTCCGAACGTAGTCGGATACCTTACCGAAAACACCTACGGAAGTTGAAATTCGGGAATACTTTTTAAAAAGTAAAAGTTGATTATAACTCAGCAGAAACGTGACTGATATTACAAAATGGTGTCTTTTATGCTCCAGCAAAAACACAATGTTATGGTCCCATTATTATATTTTCCAGCTTCCTGGAAAAATTCCGCATCCGTTTATAATTATTTTTAAGAATACAAAAGGCACAAAATATAACTACTGGACACTATCATCACGACAACAAAACAAAAATCACCCCCTTTTCTCGAAGAGATATTTCACCGTTTTCCATTAACTTAATCAATTCAATGTAAGAAAACTGACAATATCCAAGAACAGGAAGTGGAAAGATAAATAGCCAGCCTGTCCTTCCAAACTCTTCACCAACCGACTTGGTGATCCTTGTCTGATTTACCACTTTCTTTCATTGAAAAGTGAACAAAGAGAAATATCAAGTTCCTTTCTGTATTATTTATTTTTCCTTTTTTTTTTCATTTATTGTTTGCCTCAGAGAATTCATTTCGAATGTTTTCCGAACCTTATTGTTTCCCGTCACTCATCTTCAAGATGGTTGGGTAGTAGCAAGACATCTGGTCTCTGAGGAAAACATACATCAGAGTTCAATTCTCTGGATGGATTTTGTCTGAATCTTTTCCTTTTCTTTCGACAGCAACATTGTTCTTGTGTACTGGGATTGTAGAGTTTAATATTACACGTTTCGAATTCATGTTTTGTTATCGTCTTGAAAAAAATGCCTACAGTGTTGATTGAAACGTGGAAGGGTAAAAGTCGTTTTAAAAAAAAGGAAGAATGTCTTTAACAGAACGTATTAATTTAAATGTGTGTATAATAATATTTTTTTCATAGTACTATGTATCCAATTTGTTTTAAAGTTTCTGAAAAAGATTTTGCAATAGTGCACAAAATATTTTCTTCACTAAATTTAAAGTATTTATATTTTGCTTAAAACCATGCTTCTTAAGTATTTATAGGCTTTTGTGAAACTAATGCATAATAATCGATTAAATAAGTATGGGTAGAAAAATGATGAAAACAAATTATTAATTTATTTTATTCGTAAATAATTAAATGTCAAAACGTAATTCATAACCTATAATTAACTTATCTAACGGATTTTATATGGCATGTTTTTATATGATGTCAAAAATAGAAACTGGGTTCATTGAAAAAGAAAACGCTGCCTGCGAATGCAAAACACAAGGTCCACAAGCTGTAAAATTAATCTTACAAGCATATTAATTTAAAAAACTCCCACAAAACTTCAGAAACGTTATTTTTTCATCTACCTTTCTACAACTGTCTATGTACACACACACATATATATATATATTATAATTTGGCGACTGTAATAAATTCTTTAACGATCATACTTTACATTGCTGATGTTGCATTAAGAGGTTACTGACGAGGTAGTCCTTTGCAGACAATTAATCATGTTTATTAAACGTGGAGACTCACACAATATGTACACCTTAAACATAACATGACACAGAAAACACGCAGCACAAAAATACACACCTGCGTTACATGGTGACGAAGACAAAAAAGCAGAGATATTTTCCAGAGAGCCTTGGTTACGGTTATTTCCGTCAGGCGTGTAGCCAATAATTAATTATTTATGCGCAAGTCTTGAAGGCCAGGACCATTACAAATTAAAAACACGTTCAAGAGGAAATTAATGGGAATTATTGCATCTATATAGATAAATAAAAATATATATATATAGATAGATAACAAAGTTAGATAAATAGATACAGAGACAGATATAGATAGACAGATAGATAGTGTGTAGATCGATCGATGGATATATAGACTGATATAAATAGATAGATAGATATCGATATATATATATATAGATAGATTGATAGACTCATAGATATATAGATAGACAGATCATTAGATAGATACTTGTGTGTGTATATGTGTGTGCAATATTAATATCAATTTTACTTACTACTGTTAGTAACATTAGAAATGTGTGTGTGGATGTAATGAAAAGACTTATGATATTATTAATAATTTTAAGGACCAAAATGTGATAGTTAAAAATGTTTTCATATTCGATTAAGCATCATTGTTTCTTTGAATAATGTTTCATGAGAAAATAAACACACTGAACGTTGTTCATTTGCAACAGATTTTATATAAAATTCATCTTCAGGTACACTGTAAAATAGCCACGAGCGTATTTCTATTGTTTTTGAGCACAAAACACACAGTGTCTCTTTTTTTTTTTTATTTGAAATTTTAGGCACGAGTTTAATCTTGTGAAACTAACTGCGTAGAGATAAATTACTGACTATGGCCAGTCTCAAGGTAGGTGGTTGTATTGCCACTCAGTTTTACTTGCATAGCGTGCTGCTAATTGCACGCGCCGCTTAGTTACTCTGAATTTATATTAATAATGATGGCGTAGATTCATTCTAATGATGTATCTAGATCAAACCTGTGCTGTAGATTTGAATTATTTTGCATTGTCAATTGCAATTCATTATAAACAAGTAAAATAAAACAAAGAATGTCAATTCTTACTTAGATCAAGAAGGAAAAATTTTATATATTAGCTACTTTTTATTAAATAGTTATAATTAATATAAATATGTATATGCATAGGACAGAATCACAACATTAAGTGGTAACTAATTTTTATCAATTATCATTAAAGTATCGTATTGTCATCCAAATCAATCGTGTATATAAAATTTCAGTTCAACTGAATGCTTTAAAACGTGAGAAAGAAACCTTTTCAAACTTGACAAAAGTCGCCAAAAGGGTCGCTAAATCGCCAACGTGGCTGTGTATTTGTAATTCTTTAAATAATTAGTTTTAATCAATTAATTTTTAGTAATTATAATTAAATCATTGTATTGTCATGCAAAATAACCATGTATATAAAGTTTCAGCTCAATTGAGCGCTTTAAAATGTATTTCATTAACAATTAAAAATTCCGACAAAATAAATAAATAAATATATAGAAAGTATGAGCTTCTAGTGTGTGTGTGTGTGTAGAAATTGAAAAATAAAACAAATCACCAAGTGGCGTTGCGGGTGATTGAGGAACGTCATACATAATTATTTCTATTTTTAAACTATTAAACGTGCAGGAAATATGGCAAGAAGATTACTTTCATGGGGTAGATATTAGACGCAAAATGGGCTTTGTGAAAATCGAACCCTAAGTGGAGTTACGGATGCCTAAGGGTTGTTGTGTGGATAGTTATTTCCATTTTAAATAATAAGGCGTACAGTCTTAACATTTCGTAAGCAGATTCCCTTCATGTAGTAGAGATTCACTACAAAATGCGTTTTACGAAAATTGACCCTCAAGTGGCATTGCGTGGATTGTGAAGAGTCATAGGTAATTATTTCCATTTTTAAACTATTAGACTTACATTCTTGGTAGGCATGTTCTTTTCACGAAATAAAGTTTCTCTAACAGTTTTGCTGAAATAGACCCCAAGGGGGAGCTACGAGGGATCAAGAGAAGTTACAGAAAAAAAAATCATGTTTTTGAATTTTTAGGCCCACATACTTGGCATATGTTAACCATGTTTCTGTTGTTGAATAGAGATTCACAAATAATGGATTTTACGGAAATCAACTCTTGGGAGGAACGAGGAGATTAATGGGGTGAATTGAAAAAAAAAATCCCGTTTCTAAACTACAAGAACTTTAATAATGAAACATAGTTTATATGTTTTTTTTTTTTAATGGAAACCCACTAAGAACGGTTCTATTGTTAATCGACTCTCAACGGAGTTACGGGGTGTATTGATAGTAAAAATTCGGTTTTGTCCTATTAGGCTTAGATTTGAAATTTGGCACGCGTGTTTTTTTATTTACGGAGTAGAGATCCATTGAAAATTGTTTTTGCTGAAATCGACTTGGTTATTATATTACGAAAGCTTAAAAAATCCTTCTTCAATTTTGGGGATTATTAGAATTTATTAGTACTTCAGTCACTTTTATATCAAGATGCGAGAGTTACAGATTTCAAATATGTTCCAATACAATCGAATTCTTTATGCTAGGACTTATATATCATGAAATTATATATACATATATAAACAGTATATATTTATACAGCATTGTGAAATACTCAGCAAAGCAGGTGGGTTATGGTTTGTTCATTATAAAAAAAAACTACATAATGTAATTAAATCCTAATGAAAATTTTAAATAATACCATTACAAATTTTAAATAATATTCTTTTTAAAAAAATTATTTGAATGTTTTTTTGAAAAATCAGTTAAATTAAGTAAAAGAAGCGCATCATATTTGACAAAACCCCTACCACATACCATGGAAATTGGACCTCGATTAGTGGGTGGTATTGACTGGAATGTCTACGAATGCTCTAGAATTCAGAATAATCTACCGATGTTGTGGGTGTTTAAATGTAGACATTTTACAAGCTCGTTTGTCTGCGTTATATCTTTTCCAGTAACAAATAAGCGGGAGTGGGAGGTACAGGAGGGAATACAGATAGCGGATAATCGTGCTGTTGGGATAGTTCAGAGCCGTCACATAGTTGTCTGATCTCGAATTCCAGGAATCCGCAACACAGAGAAGGAAAAAAGATATATATATATATATATATATTCTGCTCATTTACCAAACCACAATAAGTCGTACAACAAGGCAATCAAAATTACAAAGTAATTCATGGGGGGATGTAGCATGAACACAAAAAATATTTTGGAAAAAAAAGTGATCGCACCGGGAACTCAGTCGAAACAATTACCTTAACCCTTAATTTGTGTACTGTTATATTTATTATTATTATATTATTATATTATATTATTATATATTATATATTATTTATGATGTATTATATAATATATTATTATATTTTTATACTATTATATATTATATATTATATATAATATATTATATAATATATTATTATTATATTATTATACATTATATTATATTATTATATTGTTGGATATTTAAGCCGTATAGAAGTTTTCATAAACCCACCAGATTTTATTTATTTGATTGTTCGTTGTAGCGGACTTAGCCAAATTAAGGGTTAAGATTGTAAAAAAAAAAAAAAAAAAACGCTTGTCACTCCCAAAAAAAGAGGGAGATATGTGAAAAATATACTTTAGTTCCCTTTAAGACTGTCAAACAGGAGGATAGTGTCAGGGCCATTAATAACAATTAAACAGTTTTGCCAAAATTACCGATTTCGTGCACTCTGTGCTCGGCGTGACCGCTCCCGGGTAAAAATTTTATTTAATACAATATGGATGTTCTATAAAAATGTGTAAAGCGTTTTTCATTATGCTTTATATGTTTGGGAATACTCATAAAAATAAATCTTGGCCAAGTAATCTTTCAAAGTGCTCTCTGTGCTTTTCCAAAAATCATAAAAATATTTTATATGGAAAAAAGCACAGCAGAAATAGTTTATTTGCAACTTTCCTAAATGAAAAAACAAATAAATAAGAGCAGGGACGTAACTAACAATACAAGTAAGCTCGAAGGTCAAACAGTAGCAAATACATTCTGCTGCTTACAGCTAATGCACAATGTATTTCAATAATAATAACAGTGATGAATTGTTTATGTTCCTAAAATTTTTTTGATTATGGGTCTGGTTTTTTTTCTGAAAGAGTAGTATTTTAGGTTTGAAAAGAAAACGTAATAAAAAAACCTCTCATCATGGAATTACAGCAAATCAAAGAAAAGGTTTTTTATTTGGTTACAGTATCAAATATAGCTAATGAGGTTTTTAAGTAGAAGCTTTTATTTTTGATGACGTAATATCGCAGATGATATATATAAATTATATCCGTGTAAATATGTACTTTTTTATTATGTCAGAAAGTATTTTGTTTTACTTCATTTCAGAGTAAATAGATTTTGTTTAATCTTTTATTTGCGAAATGCTCACACACTTCTCGTAGGTTTATCGGGCCCCACAGTCTGAGAAACGCTGGCTTAAATGGATAGTAATAATTAAGACTGCATAGAATACTGGATAATTATTTGATACACAGTGCATATGCATACATAAGCTTATTTAAAATTCCTTTAAATATGCTTTGAAAGGAATGTGGAACTGTGGAATGCATGTTTTTTTAGTTAAAAAAAAGGTGATATTACTTTTAAAATAATAACATAAATAATCGAAATTACCGAGGATTTTAAGTTTAACTTATATTATTGCACTGGAACTTTGTTAGAAATAAGAGATAGGTAAAGTAAATACTCTTTTTAGGTTTAGTATTGTTGTACAATAATACACCAATTATTACAAAGGCAATCATTCTGTCAAAAAAAACGACATTATTAATACAACAATATAAGCATCCCAACACTGAGAAGTATTTTTGTGTTTCGCCATTCAATTTATTGTTTCTAAGGACTGAGAACCTTTGCGAAACTGCGATTAATATATTGTTTTTTAATTTGCGATATATATTATTTACATTTGGGAACTGAGAAGATGGGTTGCGGCTTTCTCAAGAGACTGATTTACAACATGTAAGTAATAACAATGACATATTTTGTACAATAATGCAATTCATTGCATCTATTTTGATGTGATAAATATTTTAATTCCATCTTTGAGATAAAGGAATAGGATTTCGTTTATATAAAAATTGTGCCAACTTAGGAATTTACTAAATGGATTTTAGAATTTGCTGGACCAGAAGATGACTAACTATTTATAATTTATTTTCGAAAATTAGATAGATGTGTAAAATTCCTGAAAGAAAAACAATTATGGTTGGATTTTGTACGCACACGAGGAAACAGATAGACTATAACTCTAACGTAGTATAATATCAAGTGAATGAAAAACAATGTCTGAAATTTTTCAGAATCACTTAAGAAATCTGAAAATGAAGTAAAATTGAGCATTGATATTAAATTACAGCTTTTACTTGTCTAACTTTAAAAATAAAAAATGTTCCTTTATTTAATTGTGTATGAAGGCTAAAAATTAGCTTAAAAATTAATTTTTTTGAAATATATAAGGCATTTAAATGTTTTTATATTGAGACATTTTCAAATAGAGGAAATCGTTTTTTTTTCGCAATTGTTGTTCTCAATATCACACAATGAACAAAGCACGATGTAAATTTGAATTTCAAATAATAAAATTAAAGTATTTTTTACTGTATTTCCCAAAAACAAAACAAAAAAGGAACTGTGATTTTTAAGTAAGGTTCTTCAAGTAAAATATATTGCATAAATTAAAACAAAATTTTAAGATACAAGAACAACATATTAATCCATTAACAGTGTTAAATGCAGTACTAAAAGCAGTAAATAGTGCGGAAGTTACAGTAAAAACGCATTACTAATAGTACTAAATTAATAGATTCCTGTACTATTATTAATATACATTAATAACAGTACAGAAATAACTGCTATATACAGTATTTATAGTTCAAGTAATAGCAATACTAAATGCAGTACTTTAGTACATAAATAACAGTACACTTTGAAAAAAGGACTAAATTAATAGTATTAAATGCAGTATAATAGAATAAAATTAACAGTACTAAATACAGTATAATAGTACAAAATTAAGAGTACTATATATAGCACATATAGTGCACAAATGATAGTATTAACATATATTTCTAATCGCGTTTTGTAAAATAACTAAATACTTTACTTTCTAAAGTTATTTTATTAAACGCAACTTGATCTAATGTAGAGAATTTCGTCTTTGCATATGTTAAGAAGTTGTAAGAGTATCATACTAAACATAAAAAGGACGAGTTATACTTGCAACCGTTTTTATCAAGTTCGGATACCTGACGAGATTTTTTTTCCTTTACAGTTGCTACAACTTGAAAAAGCGATCCCCTCCACAACCCCGTATCAAGATCACCACCGTGGGGGACCTCCACACCTACCTGGAGGCCGAACATCTTCGCTACGTGATTGCCAAATTCCACAACGAGCGCCTCAATGAGAAGCGAATGTTTTATTTGTTGAAGGAAAAACCCTTCCACTTCGATTTCCGTTGAGGAGCTACGTTGTTGCGTCTGGTTTCACGTTTAGTTCAAAGCGCTCTTTTTTTGGCATGAAACACATTTAAGACATGCAAGTATCAGATCATGGCAAACCCGGTTTGAACATCAAGAGGGCTGTGATGTAAGAGAATTTAATCTCGTCGCAAACCGGCATGGAATATCTAGAGGGCTGTGATGTAAGAGAATTTAATCTCGTCGCAAACCGGTATGGAA
>BMAV01014726.1:0-52626 GCA_019973955.1 Trichonephila inaurata madagascariensis
GATATTTAATTTTTACTCATTCAAGTGTGGTTTTTTTTAATTCCTATTATTAGCTCACACGCTCCCTATATATACACATGTATCTTGTTCAAATTTTCAATCGTTGATAAAATACTTTTTATTCATCCACTCGAGTTCAAATACATTTTTTTAGTTTGTAGTGGATGACACTTGATGTAAATACAGTTTTGTCAAATATTAATTCATTAATTCTATTTAATTAATATGTAGAAAACAAAAAATATAGTCTAACACCATATGTAAAAAGGAAAGTCGCTCGTTGTGCCCCTGTAGCGCAATGGATAGCGCGTTGGTCATCTAATCTAAAGGGCGTGGGTTCGAATCCCACCTGGGATGGCCTAATTTCTGAGAACGTGACTTCTTTTTACTATACTATTTTATTGGAGTAATTAGATTTAATTAATAAAAGTAATACAAGCAAAAATAATAGTCCAACACCATATCTAGAAAGGAAAATCGCTTTTTATTTTGCCACTTAATAATGTGATTCTGTCATATATATATACATCTTAATATTAATTGTAATTATTTAATAAAAGGTAACTAAAATAAAATGCTTTTTTGTTGGAAAAATTTAAGTAGGAATTGACAAATTTTTTATATTACTTGTTTGGTTTCAAATTCTAAATTTCAATATCCTTTTGTTTGAATCATTCCACAAAAATAAACTAAGATAAACAAGATATTTCATAAAAAAATTATGTTTTGGACATTTTTGAAAGTTTTGAAATAAATTTATGAAGATCTATCTATTACACATAAGATAAATATTAAAAATTTGCAAACCTATTTGGACTGAAAATAAAATATTTTCAATATTATTATAATAATTTATTTTAACCAGAAATCAATATTTATAAACTTTTCTGAGCTTTAGCAGAAGATTTTAATCAGATCTTAACGAAGCATCTTGGGACTTATTTTTTGTGTGTTTATCCAAAATTGTCTGTTACAAATCTTTTCGAATGCGTAGGTGCTATGAGCATGCGTAAATGAGGCCAGTGAATTTCTTATAAAGTGGGCGGTAAGAGTATTAAGCTAGAGAGTTATACAAATAAAATCATTCTTCAAAGCCTGAGATACCAATGGCAGATCAAATAAGTGCGCTTAGACGGATTCATATTTGCTATAATGACTTGTGTGGGTTGATATTTTTTGTTGAAAAATTTGTTTTAAGATCACTGACCGCTCTATATGTTTCCATAGCTACCATCAATGCTGCTGACATTCTTTATGGATATCCAATGACATCTGACTTAATCAGTATATATAATGTTAGATAAGATAAATAATAAAAATAACAAAAAAAAACAACAACAAAAAAAAACAAAAAAAAAAACAGGTAAAATAATCATAAATAAAAAAAGACAAATTCTAAACCAGTAATGAATTATTGTTTTTCGACATTCTATAATGTTAATAAACTACAAAAAAATATTTTTGATTAAGAAAAATTTATTTGGGAGAACTATTTCAATTTTCTATTATTATTAGCTTAAAATATTTTAAACTAAATAAGCTAATAATGAGTTAAAAAGTAAAAGTATAAAAGTGTTTAATATTATTAAATAATTTAGGTTTTATTAATTTTGGGTCTTAATAGAAATCCTAGCGGTGTATTTCACAATTTTAAGCCATCGTTGGATGGAAATGAATGCCATCACATTTACCCGGCGTTTGAAAGAAAATCCCTGATAAATTTTAAATTATAAAGACACTTCTTTTTATAATTAAAATATTTTTTTAAAGGAAATTTGGCATTATTTACTTTTAGAACAAAACAGGCCTTATTTAAAATTTATGGATGCATTGGCTCAACTTTAAATATGAAGAATTTTGGTGTAATGTATTTTCTGTGTGATAAAAGAAAAATAGAATTTTTGTACTAGCATTTTATTTAAGGGTGTTTAATGAGTTAAAATTAGAAAAAACAAACTATTCGACAGCTTCAGAATCTTTTAATTGTTTTAGATTATGCTTTTTAAAAAGTTTTCCTATCTTTTAGGTTAAAATGTATATTGCACATTTCAGGATATGTGCAAAGGTTTATGATTTTATTCTAAAAATATTGATTATATATTATTTCTTATTCATTTCCTCTAATTTTCACTCTCTGTAGCATTAAACTTTGATGAAATCAGAAAACTTTTATGTGAAAATGTTTATAACAATTTACGTTTTTTAAAAGGGAGAAAGTCATATTTAGAAAAATGCTTTTCAAAAAATAAATATCATAGGCACACAATTAACTACAAGCTATCAAAATGTCAAACATCATGACTTCATCAAAAATTTCAAAAAGCAGTTTGTGCCAAAATATGAAAAAAATTTTACTGAAGCATCAGTGGGCTAAATTCATGTGAGGTCATAGTCATATAATAACTGCAATCCCGAGTTTCCAGCCAATCAGTTTATGAATTTATGTGATGTAACAGTCACATGATAACTGCAATCAAGTGTTTCTAAGCAATCAGTTTATGAATTCATGTGACATAATAGTCACATTATAGATACAATCACGTGTTTTTCAGCCAATCAGTTCATGTGGTTCACTGTTGGTAATTTTTACTTTTAGCAGAAACTTTATTTTAAAAAGTACATATTTGTCAACAGTAATAACATTCATAGGCAAACAAAATATATTTGATTTAGAGGCACACGTATAGAACAAGAGCTTTCTTTAATTTTCAAAAATGTTTTGAAGAATCTTAATATTTTATTACCTTCCCAGTCTTCAGATTTGTATCTAAATTTTACAAGTAAAACAACAAGTGTAACAACCTACTAGAGGCTGTTGGTGTTTGGAGTTTTGAGCAAAGATCAGCCATAACAAGTTTTAAACTTAAATTTATCTATCTCATTACTTAATCAACACAACTAAAGGTAGGAAATGTACTTAGTAAATAATTGGAAGAGAGCAATCACATGGCTTAAGGTTACTAACATATAAGTATAATTTACTCCACTTACTCTTGGAGCCCTTTTGGCTTCTACGCTAGAATTCACTGTAAATATCTTTCTTAATTATCCAACCTCCAGTTGTAAATCTAGTTCCCAATTTTAATTACTTTTAATCTCCAATTATCAACTATCGACCATCTAACAACTTTCCGTCGACTAACTTCGTGTACCTAAATGCCAACGCTTAAATAGAACAACTCATCTGCATAGATCAAGACTTCTTGAAGGGAACGTTTTCAACCGAATTTTACAGTTAAAAAGAATAATTTTACCCCAAGAGGATTAATAGAAGATTCGCGGATAGACCCGTTACACATGTACAAGTCTCATGTCAGTTTTGAATTCAATGTAGAACACACGATTGCATTTATCATGTGACCGTCATGAATTTAGTTCATTTGTGTGCACATGACAATTTTTGCAGCTTTAAATAATTTATATAAACTAGAACATACTCAGAGACTTTTCTTATTAATTTTTTTTTGTTTTCACTATTTTGAATATGCCACAGCTGGGAAATATTCTTATATAAAGACAGACTTTTAAAACTATAATATTAGAACTAAGATCTTATTTTTTTTAGAGAGAAAGTTTCGAAATTATCAGATACTTTTTCACGCAGAGAGCGAATCTTTCTAGCCATTTCTTTTTTGGATCTGTGTTCTGCATGCGGTTCCAGGGATGGAATGGCTTTCACTACTTAGGATTCAACTTCAATATCGAAGAGTTAACTTCCCATTCTCAAAGTATATTTTCTTTCAACTCTCGATATCCTGAGGCTTCGAGAAGAGAAGGTAGAAATTGGAATTTTATTGACTCGACATCCTGTGTGCCGAGCAATATAAAAGTCAATCTCGTCGATTGTCAGATTTCTATCCCTCCCTGCTCTATTCTCCCTCTGTTATTTCTGTGGGACTTTACCGTGTGATGTATCTTTTCCTATCTCTTTGGATATATTTTTTCCCCTTTTATTTATATTGCGAAACAGTGAATGTTATACCTTGCCAACCGTCGGTACTGGAATTTCACCTTCTCCGACTGTTTATCGTGGTTCCAAGAAAAAAGTCCTTGTTTGTCGGAACGATCTTTACTTTTACTAGTTGGTGTTGAAAAATGTTAGATATTTTTATATTAGAGCAAAAATTGATTCTTTCTGTTTTGTTTCAAATATTCCAGAATGAAAGAGCTGTATGCACACGCATTGAAGCAAGCTCTTTTCTTATTGTTCCTCGCTTGAGTGAAGTATAGCATTTTCAGGAAAATTTTGGTACTGCATATTTTCACTAATTAATTTGGTAAGCTCGTTAATTAACATCAAAAAATAGAATTTGGTTAATGATTTAAAAAAGCTTATAATTTCTTGGAATTTCAGAAAAAAAATTTAAGTTTTATTTTTTTATATTGTTGTCTACATTTTTTATTAGTTTTTCTTAATAAAAATGCCAAGAAATTAATTGTAATGTTCTTTATAATTTTCTACTAAAAAGGTACCACAACAGTACATAATTAAATATCTAGTCATTTGGATAACATATTTCTTCATTTTTATCGATAATAGTTATTCACTTAATAGGTTAGTAGTGCTTTAGGTAATGTATAAATTTATCATTGAATCATTTTTCAGATTAAAGTATTTGTTAAAATGTCTTTGACGAGTTAATTATATAATTTTTTAAATAAATTGTTTAATAGTAACTCTTCTATACATTTTTATAAATCCTTTGATAGTAATAATTATAGTATACATTCATGATGAAATAAATCGTTTTGCTAGTACTATCTAACTGAAAATGTTTTCATAACTGTTTAAGTACAGTTTTGCCTTGAAGTTCGTTGCTATGTTTATCTGATCCGCATCTTCTTGCTATAGTTTTATAAAATCAAGAATGCAATGGATATTTTTAATGTGACTCTTTCATTTGTAAAGGAAGTTCATGAAATGTTAAGAACAGTATTCAATGTACCTCGAAATTTATCTTAAAGAGCATGAACGAACAAAATAAATTCGTCGAGTGAAGATTTGATTGATTAGTAAAAAGTCTGCAGTAACGAAGAAAATTTTAGTAATGCTATTTTTATTCTTTATCACTGTTTTATTAGTTAAAGTATGCGTTATTATTTTTAAAAATATCACTTCAAGTAGCTGAAACTATTTCTTGTAATGCATAGCAAAGTATTAATTTTAAATAACTTATATAATTAACAAAATTGGAGATAGTGTTTTTCGTGGTTTATTTTTATTACGAGGGTGGTCCCAGAAGTACCCAACCCAACAAAGCAAGCACAAAAATTTTTGAAAAAAAAATGTATTTATTTTTCAACATTAACTCCTTTAAGCTTTATACATTTTTCCGAGCGATGTTCAATAAATTCGATACCCTTTTTCTGATAAGAACTGTCTTGCTCCTTAAAATAGTCATTAACTGCCAACACAATTTTCTTCATCGTTGGAAAATCTTTGATCACTGAGTCATTTTTTCCAAGTTTGAGAATAGAAAATAATCCGAAGGGGCTAAATCTGGCGAATAGGGTGCATGAGGTAGCAATTTTAAAACCCTTTAATCTTTTAAAATTTTGGTAAATAACAGATTTGGGAGCAGGTGCATTGTCTTGATGAAATAACACTTCCTTCTAGGCCAAATGCGGCCATTTTTGCTGGATTTCTTCGCTCAAACGTTGCAATACTCGCCGTTGATAGTTTTCCTATTTTAAAGACAGTCAATGAAAATTATCTCTCGCGCATCCCAAAAAACCGAAGAAATGACCATGCTTGCAGATGGAATGGTCTTTGCCTTCTTTGGAGTCGGTTCTCCTTTTTAAAAACCAGGGTTTTTGTTTTGCTTTTTGTATGGGGATGAAAAGTAGGGACCCCGTTTCGTTCATGGTTATGAAAAAAAGGCGGCCCCCCCCCCCGTTGCTGTGAAACCCCGCTAAACTTTCCCGTTGAAACATCTTCAAAACACTGTTTTTGCTCGAATGTGAGAAAAACCGGGTCCCCTTTTGAAACAGCTTTCTCATGCCCAAAATTTTTTGGGATAATATGCGATGTACCGCATTTTTGGGAAAAAATACTATGTTTTCCTAGCTCGCACACTTTCAGTCGAAGATCATCCAGTACCGCTTTGGAGATTTTTTTCACTATTTCTGACTCATTTTCCACCCCCGCATGCTGTAAATGGCAGCTCGTATGGCCTCTTTTAAACTCTACTACCCAATATTTTACTGTTGTAAGCGAAGAAGTAGCCCTCACCCCAGAGTAGAATATAGTTAAAAGCTTTTTTTTAAATTTGGGGCCCAAAGGGCCCTTTTCAAAAAAAAAGTATTGTATCACATAACGATGCCCAAATTTCCCATTTCTATAAATTCACGGGAAACGCTCACTATATATATATATAAAACTAGTGGCCCCGAAAACGTTGTCCTGTACACACGTTTTAAACCAAAAAATTACAAACTTTTTGAATAAGTTGTAAAAATCTGTTTTTTTATAAAGAAAATTTAAAGTTATTACAATACCTGACACATCAACACATGTACAGTTTCCACAATTCGACCTATCGATTGCGTGTGAGTATGTATTTTCTTTTTGAAAATGTTGAATATAGGGGTTTTTCTTGGGAAAAGAAACTTTAAAATTGTTTTGATTAAAGGGGGAAAAAGATTAAAAACCGCTTTTTTTTTTAAAAACAGGTATATTTTTTTATGCACAAAAATCCCTTTATCGTAATGCCCTTTAATGTACAATGTTTTTGGTTAACCCTTTAGGGGTATAAATAAACAAAAAGCAATGGTTTTTTCCCAAACCCCGACATGCAACATATAAATTTGGGCCCTGCGAAAAAACAAGGGTTTTAAATCTAAACCACAAATTCTTTTACCCCGGACTTTTACCGGGCATGGCCCAAAAAATTGAAAATTTAAAATTTTTGGGGGAGGTGAGTCTGAAAAAATCATTGGGATCTGTGGTAGAAATACTACTTCACACCTTTTTAAGTTTGCCGCTCAAAACCGTGACCTCAAGAATAGTTTATGATTTTTTTTGAACAAACACGCGCCCCTTTAAAATTTTTCGCATTTTTAACTAATTGCGATATCGGACTGAATTGGAATCTAAAAACCCTTCCCCAAATCCACTGAAACAGACACAAAAAATTTTCCAAAAAACGGTCCAAACCATTTTAAGGGAAGCCGTCACATACACACGCACAGAAGATTTTTTTGCATAAAGATATATATATATATATATATATATATATATATATATATATATATATATATATATATATATATATAAATCGCCAAACAAATATAAAACAACGGGGAGCTTCAAAATTGAAACATATACTTGAAAGATTGCGTACTTTAATACAATGATACTTTTTACACAACTACCGCCATCTCTAGGTCAGGTCAGGAATTATGGACTCCCCCGTTTTAAAATTTTATTTCCCCCTACACAATTGATATTCTAAACCCCTGTTTAAACAAAAATTCTTTTAGAATGCCTTCAATGATAGTCAGAAAAGCATTTTTAAACAAATCTGTTAAATATTATATGTTTTAGGCAAAGATGGAACAGACTCTTGCGGGATTTCTTTCTTAAAATTTTTTTTTTAATTTCAGGTTTTCCTTAAAGTTGTTTAACTACCACTTGGAGGGCCGCATTTCGTTCGGGGTATCAGAAAAATAAAAAAAATTTCTTTACAGTAAAGTATAATAGGTTTTTCCCCTTCAAAATTTAATTGAAATTTTGCTTTCAATATACTTGTGTCTAAAATTTTGTGTAACGGTTCTAATCTGCACCCCGTCGAGTCCAAAAAAAAATTACAAGGAATCCTCGGAGTTAGACATACAAACTTTGGGAATTTTAAGGGGACTGCCTACCTTGAAAATGTGTTTTTCGGCATTTCGAATACGGCATTTTTTTATTTCAAAAATCTTATAGTTTGAAATTTTTTCTTCCAAAGCAGTTTTTCTTTTTTTCCTTTGCGCAAAAGACATGTTATAGTGATTTTAAAAAACCCACCGTACAAAAGGGAATAAGAAAAACTTTAAATATTTTTCAAAATTTTTTTTTTAAAGAAACTTTACCAGAAAATGTATCTTAAGAACCAAACCAGATAACGTTTTAAAATTTTTGTGAGAATGTTAATTTTACTTTTTTTTTAAAGTGAACCATAAGTTTTGTTGTAGGTTGAAATTTTTTCATTTAGGTAGTTTTAAAAAAAAACTTCAAAATATCAAAATTTTCATATTATTATGTATAATTGTCAGTAATTTTTGTTTTTTTTATTTTTGATTTTTTGGGTTTATTTTGAAGAGCTCCTAAAATTTTGTTGTGTATAAAGAAAATTTTTGATAATTGTATTAGAAATTTTTTTACATTGTTACCCGTTTTAGTAAAAAATTGGGAAAATTTTTGAAAACAACCAATTTTTCTAAAAAAACAATATTTATTTAAAAAATTTTATGTATTTTTCATATTTTTTTTTATTTTTCCTAAAAACACTCAATTTGTTTCAAAAAAATTTGTTTTTATAAAAAAAATTGGCTCTGAATTTAGGCAGTCACCTTTTAACACAAAGCCATGAAAAAGTGATGCTGTTTGTTCCATTAAAGTAAAAGTTTTCTTATGAATGAAACTTTCTTAAAATTTTTACATTATCAAAGTCACACATAGGGTGTACTATAATAAAACCTTGAAATTCCTTTATCGAAAATGTTCTATAAGTGTGTAAATACCTTCCACAGTAAAAAATTTACTGAATAACCCAGAACTTTAGATTTACTTTTGAGAAATGATAAGCATGTTATCTGATAGATTATGGGTTCTATTTTTGAGGGGCTTTATGAAAGAAATTTGCTTCCTCTCAGAATGCTCATAAAAATGACTTTAAAAATATGTAAGCAAATTATGCGGTGAAAACTTTTTCTTAAAGGGACACAGTACGATTCAATTCACCAAAATCGGTCAAAAAATCAAATTTAATTTTTTTAGCTTAACTTATTCTTTATATACTTTTCTATAACCTCACCAAATTTGAAAGCTCTATTCTCTTAAAAGACGCAGAATTATGATAGCTTTTACGTTCGTTTTTATTCACATCTCTATGGCAAATCAAAACTTTAAACTGACTTATCTCAAAAAGATAAAATAACTAGTTTGTCTTCATTTAAAATGCTAAGGTGTTTTTTCTATTGCGCCTAATGCTTTGAAATTTTTTTTATCTATTACCAATAGTACATGTAACAAATTTGGTATGCATTTTTGAATCAAAGCAATATTTATTTTTTTAAAAATAATTAAACTCAGAATTTATACATTTTTTTAGGAATTTTCAATAAACATTCATAAAAAGAGCTATTGTATGAATACCAATCATGCTAACGCAAAACCCATACCAACTTTTACTATACATAGTTTGCCGTACTTGTAAATCAAATTTCATTAATGTACGTAAATTTTTGTAGGAGGAGTAGAACTTTAAAATCACTTCATAAATTTCAAGTTTTTTTATTAAAAAATTACATGGCTAGCTTTTTATGAAATTTTGAGCACAAAATCTGTTTAACATAGTATACATACATAGGAGGCAACCAAAAAAATTTTTAAAAATCCTTAAATTAAAAATTTTTGCGTAAATCGTATCATGTCCCCTTAAAATGTGTCTAATGGTATATAAAACAGTAATTAATTCAATAATTTCCTTAAGAATTTGTTCAGAAAGGGGGCTCATAATTATTACTTAAATTAAGTAATAATTATGAGCCCATTGGTTGGGAATTGAAAACTTTATTAGTGGTGCTGTCTTCCTCCATTCTGACAATGTGGCCTGCTCATTTCATTCGTTGTACTTTGATGAAGTCAACGATGCCAGATTCTTTATTTGAGTGATAGAGCTCTAAATTTGATCTTCGCCATGTTCCATTTTTCTGAATTCCTTCAAAAATAAATCTTAAATCCTTCATTTCGTAGATACTTATGTTCTCATCTGTTTGAGACATGGACCAAGTTTCACACATACTGATCTTAAAAAACCTTTATACGATAGAACCTTTGTCTTTCTTTTGATTAAATTCGATTTCAAAAATATTTTCGTATTCCATTACGAGATCTATTAGCCATAATAATTATCTTTTAGATTTCAGTAGTTCAATAGTTCCTATTGTTAATTTCAGAGCCTAAATAACAAAATTACGTGGTCCGTCATCAAAAGCCCTCGTGTAGCTGAACAGTGCGACGTTAATATTCACTCACTCACTCACTAAGAGCCTAAATAAATACTATTATTATATTAAATAAATATTCCGACAATTTATTTTATCCATTCATTGGACTCAATAATTTTATACAATAATCGAAATTCGGTTTAAGGTATCCGACTACGTTCGGAACCGAGATTTTAAAAAAGCTCATAAATGGATAGTTGTCATGATATTTAGCGTCACTTAGATTAGAATACATGTATAAAATTGTTTTAAGGACATTTTGACAAAAAAAAATTATTTAAATACAATATTTCGGCAAAAAATTAACTTAGAATATTTTTATTCCAAATGTTCTTTTGTGAAAAATGCTTCTATTATAATAATATTTTGCCTGTATATAGCTCAGATCTCTCTACAGAGGCTCAACTAAAAATTTGAAAAATTAACATTATTTTCAGATTTACCACCAATTTAAATAATTATCGGCGTTCTTTTCTTAAAATTGCTCCCCTCTGTTTTCGTAAAATATGGATACATCCACTTTTAAGTTATATATTTCAAAAATTCTAGTTGAGCCTCTGTACAGAGTTCTGAGCTATATACAGGCAAAATATTATTATAATAGAAGCATTTTTCACAAAAGAACATTTGGAATAAAAATATTCTAAGTTAATTTTTTGCCGAAATATTGTATTTAAATAATTTTTTTTTGTCAAAATGTCCTTAAAACAATTTTATACATGTATTCTAATCAGAGTGACACTCAAAATCATGAAAATTATCCATTTATGCGCATTTTTAAAATCACGGTTCCGAACGTAGATGGATACCTTAAGAATAGATTAAAATGTTTAATAAAAAAGTTCAAGCTGTTAATAATAGATTTCTAAAAAACCAGGTTACGTTTATGTTACAAACTTATACTATTGTTATATTAAATAAATATTTTGACATGATATTTAATCCATTAATATCAGTTTGTTTCCTCTATAAGGATAGTATGTATTACTTTCACCTTATAGCTTTTGAAATGGCATATTTTTTTTTTTCTATAATCCTGTTTGTGCTCCTACATGGTTTTCACAATTGTAAAAGTTGGCTGTGTTTAAACTTCGTTGGTAGTAAAAAAGATGAAGTATTTCAGGAAATGGAATAGACGATGTTATTGTAAGGGTATCATTTGTTTATTTAACGTTTGAAATAACCCTTTCATTGGAATTCGATTGAGGGTTGAAAGCGTCATTCTTTTGTAGCCGTAATGGGATTGGAATGGAACTGCAAATTTAATAAATAATGTGAAATCATTCATCTATTACCACAAGAGTTATTTACAATAATACAAGAAGAATTTGAATCGATGAGTGGTTCTTTGACAATCCGAAACTTAGATTTCAGTCTTCCTATTGTATACCGCAGAGGGGATGTCTCTTTATCCATTTATCTCTGGCAACAGATGAATCTATTGTCGTCGACGAACAGAAAACATTTCAATAAATATAAGCAAGGGCTATTCTTCCATTAATGGTCTTCCGACGGCAGGCAATCAAAGCACAAACATCAAAAGATTTAGCAACATTTATCGAGAAATTTCCTTTCTTTTATCGCCAATAAAAGGCGCCATCACCTTTTATTGGCGACCAAATTTCTTTTTATGGGTATCCACTGCTCCGTGTTTTGCAAAGGTTATAGCTTTCGTATTGTAGAAATACTTCATACAGAGAAACTCTCTATCATGATGAAAAAAAGTTCTTTTTCATTGTTTAGAAAAGCTATAGACACCACTGACGATATATGGTGTTTATGGTGTTATTAAGCTTTGTTTGAAAATCGAAACTATATCGCGACAAAAATAATACCCATATAATGATGGAAATTTTAACAAAAGGAAGTTAGAAACAATCCGTCAGATGAACAGAAGTTCTTGAAAACTTTTTTATTTAGCCATTTTAGAGTAGGTATTTATAGCGCAGGCGACAATTGGGACTTATCGAATGTGTGTGTGTGTGTTTCATACCTAGGCTTACCTAAAATATCACTAAGGCAATAAATATTTTTTTTGAATTTTTTACTATCTTTAAGAGATTTGTGCGGAAAGAATGATGCGGATGCCTTACGATTTTTTAATGGAAAACATAAATAAAAATATTTTTTTGCTACCAATATATTTTAAGGACTATAAGGATTCAATTTAGTTATTTCTAAATGTAAAATTTATTTAACTATGAATGTAGAGATTAATAGAATATTTTACTACGATCTAAGCTTAGTTAATACTGTGATTTTAAATAACAAAAATTATGATAAAAGTAAGGGAATAATTTTGAACATTATACCGATTGATTCATAAAGAGTGTGACCAATTTCAGAGGATCATAAATTTTTATTGAACCAAGTTATTTAAGTGGAATTTTCAATGTGGTTTTTTTCTAGCACAGTACATTTTACGTAAACGTTTCGGCTAAGCTAAAAGAGCTTTTTCGATCATTTTTTGGGTATTTTTCCAACTTAATCTTTGATTGCTTTTTGAAGTCCTTGAAATGTTTTTACTTTACGTTTATTTAATTGTTTTTTCAAGTATCCCCATAAAAAATAATCGTAAGGAACACAGACAGGGGATAGTGATAGTCATTTATCAGGAGAAAGAAATTTTTTTTATATTTCAGTCATTTTATAGTTGATTGTGTGGTATGATTTGGTGCACAATGAGGGTGAAAACAAAGATTCCTTAAAAGTAAAGACGTTTACTTTCTGTGATCAAGTGTTTCAAAACTTTATTATGATAGTATTTAATATTAATTTTAGACTTCGGTTCCACAAAAAAGGGCTTTGTTAAGCCTTGAGAGGACATTCTCATCCATACCATAACACCTGACGGCCAACTTGCCTTTTGTAAAACAGCTGCGTCTTTGCGACGCTTTTTGCAAGAAATATGTATTGTATCTTCGTTTTGTCAGTTGTGAACAATGTTTCATCCGAAGTTATCTAAGTTTTGTATCTATCTATGCATAGCATTAAATACTGAGGCCATGAACGTTTCTTTTTTTCTATGGTCTTTACAGACATTTGATGACAGACAGTAAAATTTACTTTTTATAGCCAATTTTCTTTATCTGATGATAAATTGTCGATTGCTATATCTGTAGTTTCTTTGTCATAGTTCTTTGAGGATTTGGGTTCCTTTTCAGAAAGATTTAATTGTAGGAAATAAAAAAAAGTCTCATAGGTTCAAATCAGGTGAATAAGGAGGATGCCCAATCACAGTAATGTTTTTGCTGGTCAGAAACTGTTTGAAAGATAGAGCCGTATGAACGGAGGCATTGTCTTGGGGCAACAGTGATTCCCTCCCCCAATTCTGGCTTTTTTTCCTAACTTTGTTCACGAAGTCTTTTTAGTACTTTAACGTTGTAGTGTTGATTAACAGTCTAGGAACCCACACATATCCCGAATTTTGCTTATGTTTTAGTCGGTAATCGCTGACCTTGGGTGCCCAGCGGGTTCATCATTTTTCTCACTGACCCTTCCCCTCAAAACTTCTTATACAACTCAAACACATGTACACCAGACAAAGTTTTATCTCCATAAGCCTCGGTTAATGTTTGAAATGTTTTTGTGGCTTATTTCGTAATTTTCACAAGAAACTTGATGTTGATACGACATTTTTCTGACAGAATGCAGTTGCACGTGTTCACTCAATGACGCAGTACTCCCAACTAGCGTGATCGATTAAGGCGAATCAAGCCCCATAGATAGAGGGTGTGTGTGGGATGACGTAATCAAAACAGTTGTTGCCAACTCCCCTCTTTTTTCAAGCTATACAATTAGTCTCGTTTGTTTTGTGTCACATCTTGTTCATATGTAGAAATATAATTTTTTTATGCTTACATCTTTATTTTTGAAGCTGTCATAATTATACCCCACGTTTAACGCGCTACCGATCTTAATTTTTTATGTTATAAGTGTACTTTATACGGCAGAATATACGGCAAATATTTTGAAGAATTGTATTATAAATAGAGGTATTATTTCAAGATATAGTACAAGTGACATTCATGGACTAATGTGAAGGGCTACATTTTTTTAAAAAAACGTTGAGGAAAACCCCAAGACGTAATCTTAATGCCCAAAATTAAAAATCTGTTAGACTTGAGCTCCCAATCCTCATCCTTGTAAACGTCCACCAATACAATCTTTTATTTGATGATAAAAGTAACAGACAATAACTGATTTATAGCGAATTTGTGTTGCTTGAGAAATGAATTATATTTATTTACCAACCTTTATACTTGGATATAACAGTTTTTTTCGTGGAGCTTTGTCTAACTTTGTTTCCTTATTGCTGCTTGAAAATTGTACATTATACATTGAAATTTGAATTATATGCAATCAAATGCTTGTTGAGAAATATTATATAAAATAAACTTTAGATTATTAATATTTATAAAATAACTTATATTCAAACTATTCGCAAAGATAATCTAGTGTATAAGTATTCTCAGATGGATTTTTGAGAAGGAATTAGAATAACTTTATGTATACAGCTTCTGATACGCAAAGTCATCCGGAGCACAGCAAAATTATATATATTTCCATGCACAAGTACATGTTAAATAGCAGTATAGTTTATTAACTGTAATATAATGTATACTGAATAAAAATGTCAGTTATGATAGTACTCACAAATTCAAAAATACATCTGCAGTCGTAATATATGCAGGTGTCTGTAAATGTTTTTCTGAAAAATCCAGATAGTAAAAATTTTAGGTTAGGCGGACCAAATACAAAGCACGAATATATTAATAGGTAATTTTCTCATAAAGAAGAAAACCCTTTTTATCAATAAAGTGATAGTTTTTAAAAATATTTACATGCAAAAAATTAAGCAAAACAACAAGGAATAAAGGATTTATATTTGCACGTAAAAATGCTAGACTAAAATAGATTAAAATTTTTAATGTGAAGAATGCAATTGCTTTTCCTGAGATAATATTTCATCATACTGAATTTCAAAATCGATACTTCCGATCATTAAAGTTGTTTGCAAATGGTCATTTGTTAATAATGATCTAAATTGCGAGATTTTACATACTTCATTTTCAATAATATCTTTTAGCATTAGTAAGTACTCTCAAATTCACGAATAATAACATGGCATATGCTTTTAACTGCTAGAGAAACATTTTTCTTATGTCGAAAGGTATTGAAACATGCCACGTATATTATTTTTTCTGAAGCAATGCTTTTTTTGAGGGAAAATTGAGTTTTACAGGCTTTATCAAGTTCTCTTTCCAGCGTGAAATTGAAAAATAAGATTTGGCAACCATGACGTTGTTACTAGGATTACCAAATTGAAGACTTTATCACCCTTGGGGTAAAATTAAATGTAGCAAGGAATCATGGAGAAGACTCTAGTATAGAACCTTCTAGAAGTTACTATAAGGATACATAAAGAATATTTGTTCCAAAAGTCAGTAGATTTCAGAAGGAAGCTGAGTTGAGATCAGAATCTGTTTGTGCGTTGACTACGATAAAAGAAAGAGAGAGAGATTTTAACAATTCCTGGTAGGGGAAAAATGTTCTAGAAAATCGTTTCTGGAACGTTGTAAAGCTTGCTTATAACGCCTTTTGCCCTATTGTAAAAATTAGTTATAATATTTCTTTGTGTATATACGTCGATAACGTCTATTATACGTCGATCGTGTAGTAATTTGTTCAATCCTATTAGTAGATATGTTATTATTCAAGTAATTGGAATCGTCGGCTGCTTTCCCCTCACTTTAATTTGTAGCAATATTTACAAACTTTAGTTAGATCTTAACGCATAAAGAAGTAAAAGGGTCATCTTCCTCGTATAGATAATCCTGTTGGTCCCGGTGGCTTTTAATATAAGGGCCTTAATGTATTTATTTCTTACTAGGGGACACTGTAAATGTTCCAAAATTTGGAGAGTGGTATAGAGAAGTAAATTAAAACATAAATATTCTTTATTAGTAATCTTTCGGAGGTTTTAAGGATACTGCATACTGTATTCATATGATCCCCGAAAAAAATTATATTTATTGCATAACAAAAATCATTTTAACCGCAGAAGAGGAAAGGACGAAGAAAAAGAAGTGTAATAACTAAAATCCGTTAAACGTCTCGCTTTTAGGCAAATTAAAATATAAAAAAGAAGCGTGCCTGGATTTCGATTTAAATCAGAACTAAAAGCGCTGATTATGGAAAACAGAGTTCTTTTAGAAAATGAACTTTGCACAGAATAACAGTTATTAAAAACTTGAATCATATTTTAAATGTAAATTTGATTTCGGTATTTTTCAAGTAGATCAAACTAATATCGATCCAAGGGAAAAGTTAAATTTTTGCAATTCAACATTTTTTAATGAAGAATTTTTATTTTTCGTGAACTTCACACAAATACTAGTTACGCATTTACATACCATTTATTTAAAGCTTGATACAATCTGAGTTTCTAATTCAAATGCATTTCTTGAGGCTGTTTTCGCCATATGTACTTAACGCGAAGCACATTTTCGGACAGAATAAATGACTCAATTTTTATAAAAATTTGTGACATTGTAACTCAGGCATTTGTTTAAAATATAGTGTTTTTAAAATTTAAAAATATTTCCTCTAGAATCAACTTTTTTTTAACATGTAAAGGGATAACTCATTTAGCATTACAGTATAGGGAAAAAATGCGAAACATTTTATAAAAGAAAAAATGTGTCAACTCGGATAAAAATGAGTAGTATGATAAAATCACGAGTTGTCACGAGTTCGATCCCAGTACCCATAAAGACCCGCCGTGTAAGGGTGCGATGCACGGGTTAAATCTGTCGAGAGCTTAAACGTCCTCCCGTTGGTGTGTGTGGTAGTTAGGAGGGGGGGGGTGCCATCTCAGGTGTCGTCCACGTCACTTGACCATGGTTCAGAATTACGTGGTCCATCGCCAAAAGCCCTCGTGTAGCTGAACAGTGCGACGTTAATATTCAATCAATCAATCAATCAATCTACAACTTTATTAAGCAAAGATAGGTGGTAGGTGCATGAATATGCGTTAACTTGACGTGTCTGTGACCATATGTTTTCTGTGATCATATCGCATCAGTTGTTTTCTAGATGCAACAGCATAAGCATGTCAGCTCCGCTATCAGATTACAGTAGAACGTCGTTTATCCGAACGTTTATTATCCGGAGCGTCAAATATCCGGACAAGTTTTTTCCACTACATGTACTGTATATGAATACGTTTTTGATCAGTGCAATACTCAACAGTTGTTTCGCGTGATGCCATAAGTGATGGGAAAACCCAAGGTCAGGGATATTTGGGGAATTTCAGTTGTGTGATTTAGTAAACATCTGCGCGGAATATTAGGTCAGTTTGTTTCTAAGTGATGGGGTGTATACGTGCTCTTTTGTTGAGTTTTGAACTGTTATGGCTTCGAATTCAAAACGGAAGCGCAAAGTCTTGAACATAGAGACAAAACTTGAAATATTGAACCGTCTAGCGAAGGAAGAATGTGGAGCATTTCTAGCACCGTTTTATAATGTTGGAAAGTCAACAATTTTGTTGAAAGTCAACAAAAACAACGAAATTAGCAAGGGTCCCTCAAATGCTGACGCGTTTTCTGTGTTAGAGACAGCTATGTAGTGGTACGAACACCAATTAGAGTGCTGTCCTACTCAATTGCAGCTGCTCAAGAGAATCGGAGACTTTGAAGCGAAAAAACGAAGGTGTACAATGGTACCGCGAAAAATAAGTGATTATATTTACCACAATAAAGGTAAAATTGCGACATTTTGCCTCTATTTTGCCTTTTTTTCAAGCACGTTTCCCGCAAGTGATGATTTTCAGTATTCGTATAGTGTCCGGTTTCATATGCTGCATGGATCGCATTCTGTTTTCGGTTATCCCAACAATCCTATCGAACGGTGTCCGATTCCCAATTTTTTGGATAAAGGGCGTTTTTTCCCCTACATACCAAAAAAGCAACGGGGGTAATCATTTTTTGTAATCAGAGGGGGGAAAAAGTTTCGGGGAAATTCTCGGAGACTTTTTCAAAAAAGGAAAAAATTTTTATCCGTAAAGAAATTTTTTGTGGGGAACCCGAAATGCTTAAAACGTCGAAAGGGGCAACATAAAAAGAGGGAGCTGGGTGACCGTCAACCTCGTTCACTGATGACAACATTAAGCAAGCTTGAGAGATGGTTACAACAGGTAGGCGAATTACCATAAAAGAGGTCACATCTTCTTGAAGCAATAGTCACTGCTCTGCCTATCAAATTATCTGCTATAAACTCATCTGTGGTGTTCGCGAGGCTTAACGCAGCAATCAACAGGTTGGGCTTTGTGATCATGAGACACCTTCCCTACAGCCCAGATATCACTCCCTCTGATTTTCATCTCTGTACCGTTCAAAGAAACTTTGAGCAATCGTTGATTTGCCTCTGAATTAAATGTTTGGGATGCGGTGCAAAAGTGGCATCCCAACACCAATAGAAAACCTTCTACCAGGAAGGCCTACGGAAGCATATGGCTGGCTTGAACAAGTGCATTACTCAAGCTGGAGTCTTTATCGAAAAATAATGTGTTATTTACCTATTTTTGTTTAATAGAATTGTAGAACGAGGTATAGTAAGTAATTTTTGACTTATCCTTGTACAGTTAAACGTTTCGACAAATAGTTGCTGTAACTTATTATTAATCCTTTAACTTAAGATTGATTTTTTATTATTTTATAAATCAATTGATTTTAAAGGGGTAAGGAATAATTTTTTTTAAGTAAAAGGTTATAAACTTATAGTTTTGATGATGGATACTAAAATATCTTATAAAATAATTTTGAAGAAGTTATTGATGCTGACAACAAAGCTATGAATTCACTAACTTTGAATGGCAAAGTCTTTTTCAATCTAACAGAATAAACGAAAATATTATTTTAAAGTCCTTCACATGAGTTTGCTTTTCTTGCTTTCTTCTTTGAAGGAAAAGCCCAGTCTTTTCCAATGCATTTCACTTGGAAGGGAAAATGTTTTTACGCTGGAAGTCACATCGAACTAATATTCAAACGTATAGACAAATTATACGATTGAGAATGTCAACTGAATAAAATTTTCCTGAATACATTTGTACGAATATTTTTATATCGAAACTAGAGAGGAAATAAAAAAAAAAAAGAATTGTACTTCTCTTATTAAGTTTCTTAGAATTTCGCCTGCCTCACAGAAATGTATTTTGGTAAACACGTCTTTTATATTTTCCGACAGACACTTTCTAGAATCATCCAACGTATCTTGAAATAAAAATAATTTCTTTGATATAAGAGCAAAAAATGTAAGACATTCTGAAAATTTCTTGTATATGAAGGAAATATTTATCGAGATGTAAAATATTCTAACAAAAACTTTGAGATGTTTCATACAACACACAAAAAATTATGAAATGGCAAAAATAAAATCTATAAATGAAGTTGAGGAGTTCGTAAATTACCTTGGAAAAAATAATGAAATAAAGAAATTAGAATTACATATTTGAAATTATTTATTTAAACCTTATAATCTTTGTTAGAACTGAATATTTTGTTAACAGTAAAGCCATTTAATTTAATGATATATCTTTATCTCGATTTTTATTTTGTTCTATTTGCTTTATTATTAACCCCTCTCTTTTCTCTCCCATATATTTTTTTTATTTATATATTTATCTTGTTCAAATTTTTTTAGTCGTTAATAAAAAAACTTTCTATTCATCCCAAACAAGTTCAAATAAATTTTTATAAATTTTTAGTGGCTGACACTTGATGTTAATACAGTTTTCAAATTTTAAATTTAAATTTTAAATTTAATTAAAATAACTATCGGTTTTGTTAACTTAGGTCTCTATTTTTTAACAATATAACTGTTAAAACAAAGACAAAAATTGGCGTCGAAAAACGGTTTTTCAGCTAAAACGGGGGTGCATTATTAAAACAATGCAAACAAATCAAGCTCTTTTTTCGATTCCTCTACTATTAGTTCACTCTCTCCCTATATATATATTTATATATCCTATTCCAATTTTCAATCACTAATAAAATACTTTCTATTCAACCATTCAAAGTAGGAATTGATTTAAATTTTTTTATATATTACTTGTTACTTTGGCAATACACTAATCAAAATTAAAAATAATTATTTAAAATAAACACTATTTTGCACAAATTATTTTAAATAATCTATTATGAAAACAGGATAAATTTATGTGTGTGTTTCTGAATATTGAGGTGCAAAAACCAAAAAATGGTGCGGAACTTGATACGTTGAAACTGTGGGACAAGATGGTTGAAAACATTTTTTTCGTATTTTGCTATAGATTTTTTTAAATTTCAATTTTGAAGTATTTCTTTCCAGAAAGAGCTCTGGCGATAGGATACCACTTCTATCTCTGAATACGATAAATCATGCTTTGTATACTTTTTAAGACATTATTTCATATTTTAATTACCACTATATTTATTTATCACGATAAAGAAAGGAAGAACGTAAAAAAGGAAATACATTTTTTAATTGAATTTAAGTACAACTGTAGAAATTTAAGACAAGCATGACTAAAAATTCAATACTTTTACTATTCAATACTTTTACTTGAAATTGAGGTAATTTGAAAAATATGCAAAAAATTAAATTTTTCTCTGAACTCTGTTTTTTAGTCACATAAGCACTTTATGAGACAAACATCTCATGTGTGTGTAAACTTATATATTTTTATACCTTATCAACAATTTTTTTTCTACGTTATTTCAAAATTTATTATTAATGTTATTATTCTGCAGTTGAATATTATTCAGTAAATAAAAAGCAAGTTAGTAGTTTTTTAACAGTATGCGAAGGAAATGTTTATTCCATGAACAAGATAACATTCTTCGACACATATAAATATATACTACAATTGTTGTTTTTTAAGCAACCATTTATGAATAATTTGATATGTTTTATCCCCTCAGAGGGCTCATCTTCTTAAGATGGGTACGGGTGTCACAATCCCGAGGTGCCGAAGTGATCTTTTCTTTTACCGATGAGGTTTACTATCCTTGATAAATACGGGTTTCTCGAATCCGGGGTACCCTAGTGATCCTTCTCTATCTTCGACCCTCCTTCTTGTCCTACAATTCCTACTTTCTTTCCATTTCAGTCTAGATCACAGTTTAAAAATATTTTGAATATACGTGTTTAAAACTAAAATTTTGTAACAAATGTGTGGCGCAGTATAGCCAAAATTGGTTCTTGCGCCATAAAATACCACACTCACTCACTTGATATGTCTTATAATGTCCTTTAGAGAATTTAAATTAGAATTATTTGATACATTTTTTGAAAAAAATCAAAGTTTTAAAACGTTCAAATGTATGAAAAAACAATTCTTGAGCATTAAGATGTTTGTGCTTATTCTTCCCCTGGTTTATATTTCTTCTGTACATAGTTGTCGAGTAGATTGAGTGATAGAGTGTTTATTAACGACACACTTAGAAGCATCACGAAGGTTATTATTGATCGACCTCGACATTTTATACCATGGTCAACTGACGAAGAATGACACCTGAACCGGCAATAGATATCGAGTATGTCTTAATATATAGCTTTTATGTATTGTTTCTCTTAAATAACGATGGAATTAATGAAATGTGTAAAGCGTTTTATCTATTTGTAGGAATATGTAATATAGTCACATATAATCAATATACTAACTCATTACAGTTAGATCGCATGCCAGTAGTAAATTCGCAAGTGAGAATTTTAAAAGAACATTAATCTTTTTTTTAAATGCATTAAAGTTATTACAAAATAGTTTTTATAAATAAGTCTGTGAACTATATTCTACATTTGCTGCTTAAATAAACTACAACTTAGAATACGTAAGAAACATCCTTTTTTTTAGTCAACTTAGGTGAGCTTTCAGGAATTTTTTATTACGGAAGAATAACCCCATGTTAAGAAACTTCCATTTTTACTGAGAGTATATTTAAAGTTTTTTTTCATAGTTTATGCCACACGTTTGCTTACAGTGTTTCCTTAAATATGCAAAAAACTACTAAACTCAAACATTTTTGTACTTTATTATACTTCTATTTATGTTATTTCCTAATAATAATTGACAAGTTACTCCTAAAACAATATTATTTTATTGCTTCATACGAAAAAGTAATGGTTGCTTAAAAAAATCTTTTAGTACTATATGTTAAAGTTTCATGTGTTTTTCATAAAGTTTAACTCATATCTCTGATAAATTTACGAGACTCGTCGTCAAAGCCCTCGTATTGCTTTAGAATCGAATTAAAAATAAAAATCAAATATTATAAAACTTCTGATGTTTAAATTACCCTGTTTTAAATATATTTACAATTTAGAGATTCAACTACAGTTTTACAATACACATATGTATAAATTGTATAAGCATTCAACTTTAAACTCGATAATAAATATTCTACGTTAACGAATTTTTGTTTTAGCAAAATTGGAGTGTTCTTACCATTAGTTGTAATTACATTCCTGAATGGATATGAATTTGTTTACGACAGTAATAAACATGAATTACTTTTTTTTTATTTTTAACACTAGCATACATCTTGCTGTCTTTTGTTTTCCATTTAACACAAATTACTATTATTTTTACGATGAAAATTCTATTCGACTCGAAATAAGCAAAATAAATGTTTATTGCAATCGAAGCTAGTAATAAATTACATTTGTCTCTTTATAGGAATATAGCATACAACTCCTTTTAACTCCTTTCAATTCTGAACGCATTCAACCGAAATGCTACAAAGTTACTAGAATTAATTTTCGTTTACTAATAAGAATGTTTTTTTTCACATCATTTTTAACTTACAAGCTGGAAATTGAAAGATACAATTATATTATTTTCTGCTGTAAACCTTTTAATTAATTGCCTATTCTTTTTACAAATTTTACATGATTTATATTTTAAGTCTGCAAATGATCATAATAAATCCCCAAAGTTACGTTACACATTTTATGACTGTTGAAATATGTATCTAACAATATAAACTATCAAAATAAGTTTATTTTTAAGAAACTAAATGATTGTTAGTATAATTTTGAACATTAAATTAAACAGAAAAGCTACAAAAATTGTAATTTTATAAAATACTTGTAATTAGACATATTTAAATTCTCAATTAATATAAAAAATTGAAAACTCTAAGGATTTGTTAACGGTTATTTTTGAGAAAAATCAGCCGTATCTCTTCTTTATTGGTTTGAAATAAACTACTGATCATTAAAATTTCAACACCATGATGGAAGGATGATACAAATGCTAAATTCTTAAGGAGGAAGATGTTGAGACATGCAAATGATTAACATTTAAGCGCAATCAAAAATCACAGAAGGCAGAAATGACATCTCAAACTCTGCATGAAAGAAAATCTATGCAGCAAGTTTCTCATTCGGAAATCGTATTTCAATGTTGGCTGCTTGTGAGAAGATTGTGTACGTATGAGCAAGAAAAACGGCTTACAACATGTGGCAGAATTTGATGTTGACATATCTACCGAGATTTGATATCTATCGAGATGTTGACATATCTATCGGTTTATTGTTCCGTAAAATTGTTACTTGCATCGTTAAGAATCTAACGCAGTGTTTCTCAAACTGTGGGTGCGCACCCTAGGGGCGTGATAACCTACGAGGGGGCGAGCATGTCAAAAAGTCGAGAATAAAAGATTATTTTAAAAAGTTATAAAAATTTACTTAAAGGAAGCAAAACATAACACATTCTGACATAAAAAATACACGTTGCACTTTTATTGTAATCTGTTCCAATTTAAAAATTAGAAAAGAAAAGCAACATAATACTTTTCTAATTACTTAAAAGTATATATATAATTTACTTAAAATATCTATTACTTAAAAATAACTTACTTTAAATACCTATTATTTGAAAGTAACATACACAAAATTTAATATTTATCTTGATAATTTGAGTGGTTTATAATTAAGATAGTATTGTAGTTTTAGCATCAAAGTACATTATATATATTATTGCATTCAATACATTGTTATTGAATGGGAGGGGGGGCGAAGAAAATTATGATTGAAAATTGGGTCGCAAGTATTGGAATTGGCAAGTATTGAGAAGCACTGATCTAACGAATATTATGTGAATATGAATCAATGGGCTCACACACAAATGTCGAACAGAATGTCACGCACGATTTCAATCTCCTCCCATCTCTAAAGCCCAAAAGGACAGACATGTGGTTAGGTCAGCCTTGCAGGATCATAGTGACCAGAGGTTCCAAAACTTTTTATCTCATAGATGCCTTGCCATGATTTTTTGGTTTTTTAGTAGACCCCTGTTTACCTAATATTAAATTTTTGCAAATTTATCAACTTAAATGTCTTTTTGACAACGTCTACAGAGCTACTGACTTTAAAAGACTGAAATTACTAACTGTACTGAAGTATAGGGTTTAATATCTAAGAATCACTTAAAATAACAGTTACAGAAAAATAACTAATCAACAATAAAACGCTTTTAATGGAAGAGATGTATAGAGTGCTTCAATAACATATTTTCAACTTTTAGCATCAAACTTGTCAGGTTTAATCCTAAATCTCCACGGTTAGCAGTGTCCAGTCTTTTTCTTCTTCTTATTTTTTAAATTTTTTATTTTGGAGCTTGAAAACCACGCTGAAGCTCCTTCTCATTAGAAGAAAAAGCAATTAAAATCTTTTCGTAATATTCCATAATTTGAGACAAATAACAGGTGTGTGTCTTCTTTAAAGCCAAAATTGCTAACATCCATTTCTAAACTTTACTTTAAGATCTCCATTAATGCCGAAAATGACAATTTTTTTTTCCAATGGGATCATATGAATTCATTGCCTACAAAAGTATTACCATAGTCAAAGCGTTCTCAAACCTAGTTTTAAAATATGAATAAAGAACATTTAAATGTTGAAAGCAGTTTAAAAAGTCATTTTACTGGGAAATCGTCTGTGGTCAATTGAGAAACTGGGAAAATTCGCGACGTCCAATATTATACTCCTTTAGCTTAATTATGACAAGAAACGCTGAAATGATGACCTTTGTTTTAATAAAATTTATGTTGTCACGTTGTTGCAAATTAACCTCATTAAATTTGGTAATAAATATATTAAATAATTAAAATATGGTTTCCATTTGATTAAATTTTCCTTTATAAAGTCACTATCTTATTTAATGAGAGCCACTATCACGTAGACCCCAATTTACATCTTATGGACCCCAAATTATTTTTTCGCTTACGTGGATCCCTGCAGGTCCTCGTAGACCCTGGGGAGTCAATATAGACCTACTTTGGGAATTACTGGTACACATCACGGATCTTGAGTCACGAAGTGGGGTTGTTTGCAGTATGACAAGTAACCGCACGTCGTTGGGACTGATGTCTGAAACAGCGATGATTGTCTTCACGATGAACACATTTCGGGCTATGCTTGGCACTAACAGCATAGAGACGCGCGGTGACACAGGTGCGCTAACAAAGGTGCATACAGGAATAATCGTCTTTGCAAACGAGTCCCACTTCTGCAAATGGCATTATATTGGACGTATCGCATTATATTTGTAAAATTTTGCTCTGAAATGTAAATTAACCCTTTCGTGGGCCTTTTATTTCTCTTTTCAATTTCTAGCAGGTTTCTATGTTTTATTTACAACTAAACAATACCATTTAGGGAAATGTATTTTATTTTGCTGAATTTTAAGTTTACATTTAAATTTAAGGGGTGAGAAAAATACTTTCCAGGAACCATTCACTGTCATAAAGAAAATTAAACTTATTGGTGATTATTTGCCATGAAAAGATGAGAATCATGTTGCAATGCACAAGGGAGCATCACATTCTGCACATATGTAGAGGGCCCATATTTCTGGTCCCTTTGTGCTACATTTACTACATCATCTATTTACCACATCATCTACATTTACTACATCATCTATTTACCACATCATCTACATTTACTACATCATCTATACTACCTTTGGCGTATGATTTACTACACTGGATAAGCGCATACCATTCGGAACTGCACACTTCTTAGCTTGAAAGTTAGCATATAGCCAGATGTTAGCTTGTCTAAGCTTCTGTTTATTTTGTTCCCTTGCCACAGCATGAAACTATTTATGATGGCAAGGTCAATAAGAAAATAAAAGATTAGTTTGAGAATTAGTCTTCCCATCGTTGTAATAGTAAGGGCAATATATTATAATGGGTTTTGTGTCTACCACAGGTATATTTTGTAAGGTCATGTAGATGGGAAGTAATTGTCTCAAGGCCCACGAAAGGGTAAAACAGCTACTTTAAATTGTTAAATAAGCGTATTTAATTTTAAAATAATATACACCATGTATTAAAAATAATCATCACTCTCTTCTTTCAGTTAATTCATGTTTCAAAAATAATCTTTAGGATTACAGTAACGATTGATTTTGTCGGTCTCAGACAAAACAAATTTTAAATGCTTTTTTAAGCATACACAATACAGTGAAACGCTTATATCATTACTAGACTTGTAATTTGTAGAAAAAGTAATGTTATAAAACAACAGAAACAATTCTTTTTTGACATTAAAGCTAGTGAATATTTTTTTCATATCCATGTTTCGATGATATATACATTTTTTTGATAAATGAAAGTTTTTGGTTTAAACAAGTTTTATTGATTGATGCAACAAAATGAATTTCGAGAAATCATCAAAAATAGAAAGAAATATACTTTATGACGAACTATGTACTAAATGATTGTTGAAATATTTACGAGAAAAATTATTTTATAGAATACTATTTTTGCAATTTCATTGTTTTTCGTGGACGTGAAAACTATTTATAATAAAAAGGCATGCAAGTAGTTATATCTACATGATAATAATTTAATAATATTTAATTTTTTTATTTTACACAATTTAAAGTCTATGAAAAAACACATAAAATAATAAGACTTGAATTTTTCTCATAACTTACATTTCATCTACATCTTTGTTTGTTACAGTTTAAAATATATACTACTTAGTTTTGATTAATAATTTAATAAAAATAGTCATTTCATTTGCTGTATTTACACATACATCTAAAATAAGATACATTGTTATATCTATTTTCTTTCGTAAATCTCTTATTTTATATAATTAGAAAAAGCAGAAGTAAAGCAACATAATTTTAAAGTAAAAATTTAAATTGTATTGAACACATGCTATTTAATGTGAAATAGGCTTGTGAATATATAAATATTTTTAAAAATTGTCTAAATAAAATTTTTTATTATACTTCTTTAAAGCCTATTTAATTTTATATAACAAGCTAAATCATCTACTACTAAAATGGATCAAAACTGATTCTGATGTACAATGCGACTTTTCTGTTTGATATTTTTTTTGAGAATTAGATTTCTTTTAAGCTAATTGAGAAAAAATTATAAACTTTGACAAATTACTGAATTTAAGAAACTTTTAGAAATTAGTCAGTAAGGTCTCTTAAGAAATCTTTCTATAGATTTCTCAGCAAATATGAATTCAGTAGAGATATAAAATTAGTTTGCCCATGCAAGTATTTAAAAGATGAATATTTGGAACTATGTGTACACAATGTATGTTTTTATCAAACGTTATTCAATTTTCGCAACTGAAAATAATCACGTGGACTTTTTTAGTTGCTAAAATATCTAGATTTAATTTGTTTAATACCTAAACTTGCATCAAACTAACTTTTTTTTAAATATTCATATATTAATGCATAAAGTGACCAATGATTTTAATCCAGTTACTTTTTGCAAATTAGCATTAAAATACCCTTTTTAATAGAAGCAGTATTTCACAATATAATTTTACAAATATACTTTAAATAATTTTAAAGTAAAATTAACAGAATAAGTGCGATGTTATAGAAATATTATTTATGATATAGGTTAAGTTACGCTATTCTAAAACTTCTTTTGCTCTACACTATTTCAATAACATCATTAAACAATGATATATATATCTCAATACCTTTTTAAAACTTCTTAATTATCAGAGTGATTTTATAGTTAAAATTTAAAGAAGTTTTTGTAAGTTTAAATTTGATCTAAAACAAAACTAAAACTATAAGAAATGATATTATAATTTTATTATTTGTTCGAAAAATACAAACATTTAAACAACTAAAATCAACACACTGATTTTTATTCATAAGTTAATTCATTCTACTATTAACAATGGAATTAATAATGGTATAATTACGTTTCAGTAAACAATATTAATCTCAGGCAAACTATAATAGATAAGGAAACTTAAGTTAACAACTTGAAATGTGTGTGTTTTATCTGTGATGACATTCTACACACACACATAAGGAAAAAGTGTCATTTATTCCTTGCAAAAACTAAAAAAAATAAATAAATAAATAAAAAAGATATGTTTTAAAAAATATTTGTGATGCTATAAATACTTACGGAAATCGAATTCTCACGTGAAAATATATATAAATAAGAAAAATATTTTCGAGATATGGCCATTCATGTCTTGCATTATGTTATGTTAGTTTTATCGGATCGAATTTTTGCGAGATTTTACTTTGAAATTGACGTCAAGAATTTGGTACTGAAATCTTCCTTGATATTTTGACAGGCAAAACATCGATGTTGTTCTTATTAAATCTTCAGTGACAGTTTCATTCTTTGGGCGATTTCTTGTAAAGTCGAGATCGTGTGTCAGAATAAAAAAATATTTAAGATAACACTTTCATCACTCAATGCTATTTGTGATATTCGATATATTTTTGAAAGAAATTTTTTGAATATTCACACTGTAAGAGGTTTATAGCTCCATGCAGGATTTTATAGTTTCATCTATATATCATCATTATATCATCAATTTTGTTTGATTTCCAACTTTACGATCTTCAAATTTCGAGTTATTCTGTGTATGTGATGTATGTTAATATAAATAAATGACACAATTCATTATTAAGGTATATTTCTAGTGTAATTTGAGTGAATGAGGGAATATTAAAGTCGCACTGTTAAGCTACACGAGAACTTTTAGAGTGTAATTCGAGAGGTTTATGCAAAATATTATTGGATACCATATGGAGAGAGAGAGAGAGAGTTCAGAATTCTATACATTCATTCAATTAGTATAGAGATGTATATGTTACAGTTAATTCTCGAAAACTGTTGATGAGCAGATTACCTAGTTAATCTGCAGAACTTATTTGCTCCGTTAAAGTGTAGAATTGAGAATTTTCCGCATTTTAACTAGGTAATCATCTTCGCATTAGCTGTTTCCGCATAGCTAAAGTTCATAAGCTTGTTTCTTTCATTTCCTTTCTCTGTTCTTGACTCATCCCTAAATAATTTATTCTAAATATTTAGAACCAGGGCAGCAGAGAGAGTAAGTATATTAGATTTGATTCCTAGAGTTAATTTATAATAAATTGAATTGCGATGACAAGTATCTTCTGAGAACAAATTCAATGTTAAAAGTTTCAATATTGCAAAGTATAACTTCAAATACTGATATAGCAGTCGCAACCATAATAAAAGAAGTTACAGTTCACTAAATTCCATGGCTGACTAAGAACCTAGGAGAATGATTTCTTTGTATTATAGTTTTTCAGTTCATTAATGATTGATTCTGTCAACTAATTTGTTATTTGCTGGATTGTATTTACGGGATTCTTTGGTTATAAAAATAAATAAACATTTAATTAAAGCGAACAAAAACGTTGCTGTTGTTTCACCAAAGATCTTATAATAACATTATGTCAATTTCCTTAATTGCATTAATATTTTAAACCATTTGATTCTTTGTATTGTAGTCTTTAAATTGATTGCTAGTTGATTTTATCAACTAATGTGTTGATTATTCGATTGCATTAACTTGATCCTTTAGATATAAAAAAAATAAGCAACATTTAGTTTAAGTGCACAAAAAAGTTGCTATTGATTTTATTTTCACTTAAACGAGTGCCTAGTAGGTGATGTGCATATTAACGAGTGTCTAGTAGGTAATGTGCAGATTATCTAGAAAATTCGCAGGTTATATAGGCAGTTCGCAGGTTATACAGGTATTTCACAGACTATCTAGGTAATTTGAAGATTATCTAGGTAATTTGAGAGATAGAACAATTTTCCGCACTTTAACGTATCACCGTAATTTATATGCAGATTACCTAGCTAATCTAGAGATTAACTAAATTCTTCACTATAATGGTTTTGTATATATGTTACTGTTAAAGTGTGAAATCTGTTATATTCCATAGAATAACAAAGCATTTCATGAAACAACTTGGCAAATCAGTTAAAGTATATAAAATTATTGAATTCTACGATTATATAAACTAGGTATTTTCTACAGAATACCGATTGCTCGATCGTTGAAGTATGAAATAGAGCACTCAAAAGTTCTTTGAACCAATTCTGACTGCTTTATGTCAGTTTTGAAACCACTGATAGTTGCTTTGCAATTACGTGTGTGTACGCTTCATTCAGTTGCTTTTAAACATAGAATTTAGACTGTGTATTTATGTTAGCGTTTTTCTGTTTTGGATTATTAACAAATATTTTTGTAACCCGCGTTTTCAAGCAATGACTTCTGCAGGAATTAGAAACCAATCTGTGAACAAGAAAACTGTAATACAAGAGAGATATGAATCTTATTAAAAAAGCGTGGGGAAATATAAATACTGCTGCAGCTACCTGTGAAAGATATTAGCTTTGATGGCAGAAGTAAAAAGTGCTAAAACAGTTAAAAACACGTGACTATTGGTTACTCCAGCATTATGATATCCTTGAAGTTCAAATAGTTTGAAAGTTAATTGCGCAAAAACAGATGCAAAACATATCATTTTTTTACCTTTCTGTTTAACTAATGTTAGCAATATGAGCAATGATAAATTATATGTTATGTTTTTCCTTATTATTTATCAATTTGAGCTACCAGAGGTTGCGAGTGTGAGAGAGTTTGAGCAAGAGAAACAGACATTATCTTAGAATAAATAATTTTTATTCAACCTTTAACACTTTAGGAATGCACTTCAATTACTAAACCCGAGGAGCAATAAGAAATCTTAATCCGAATTTAGATACCGAATTATGAAAGGTACTTATATTTCTTAAATTTCTTTGTATAATCCGGTTCTTTCAGCCTGATAGCTCATTCAGTTGTAAGGTTGATACATTCCACTATTCCAGTGGATTCTTCTTGTATTAATCATACGATGCGCGCCCTTCTATCGCTAACACTTGGATTTCAGCTTAAAATCAACTCTTTCCATTATCTCGCTTACTCAATGCCGGGCACTTAAATAGAAGTTGCATTTTCATAAAATCAAGTCATCTCCATGGAAAGCGGTTTTTAAACTGATATCATAGTTAAAGAATATTTCCCCTTAGAGGATTAGTAGAAGCCTGAATAAAACCCGTTACAAATTAGTCATCCTCATAATAGGGATAAAATATATCTTTTCGAGAGGTTTTAACTATTTATGATCAATTAATTTATAAAATAACTTTGAAATTGCTTATTTTTCACTTTAATGGTCTGTTATTAGTTATTTCATAGAATAACTAGGTAAAGTATGAAATTTTTCATCTATTATATACTTTAAATGACTTGTATAGTTATTTCATTAAATACCACTAAGAAATAACTGAATTATACATTTTTACGGTAACATATACATATTAAAAAGTTTTATAAAAACTGAAATTGAATTAAATTATTTTGGATCAATAACAAACACCGTATTTAAACAACAGAAAAACTTGTTTTTGTGCGGTAGATAGGGATCACGCATAAAAAGAAACCGCATAAAAAATATGTGAAAATTTCATAAATATTTACATATAACTAAAAACTTTGTCGACTTACGACAGAAAATTTGTTTTATGCGGCAGACATGGACCACATAAAAAATGTTGCATTAAAAAATATGTCGATTATTTGCGAAATTTATGAGAAAGTACTTCCAAACAAAATAAATAATTAAATTCCACATGGAAACATTTTTAAAACCTTTAATTTTTCACTGTTTATATAGAGAACTTTCCAAAATGAACATATACTCATCGTAATCCGAAGCGAGCATTTTCCTGTGATGAATTATTTAAAATCGCTTTCGTCACTTGAAGATACAGTTTCAATCGATTTATTTTTTGGCACCATAAAGTAAGGGATAAGTTTTTGTGACGACGGTCGGTTGGTCACAGTTACTTGTGAACGCGTCACCATAACCAGATATGCGTGATCGAAGCTCTTTTGGGAATTTCAAATTCCTTTCGGAATTGGTATCTATTTTAAGAAAATGCTTTCCCAATTTGTTGGATATATTTCGCATACATTTGTTGGATTTGTTACTCATATATTTTATCCACTCTCAAATAATCCAGTTCTTTTTGTCCATCTTCATAATCTATAAATTTTTTGATAATGTTACTGTCGTTGAAAGTTTCGCCTTCAATCAAGAGCGTGCTGCTAGTGCGTTGAAAAAAAAATTGAACGTTCATTGTCAAGAGAATGTTTATAACCAACGAATAAAAGCGTCTTGAAGTGTACATATGTACATTGATAGAAAACATTCAGTGCCCAAAAACCCGTTGAAATTCATAACGGCATAAAAAAAATCGACAAAATAAAATCGCACAAAAATAAAATTGCATAAAAAAGGACCGCACAAAAACAGGTTCTAATGTACTACTATGTCTGCCTGAAACATGATTGATGCAGATGGGGTTTTCTTTAATTACTTACTTATAAATAGATGTACTCTCGAAAATTTAGAACATAACCAAATTTAATGGAATTTTTTGAATGAATACAATGAGAAATATTTTGTTGCGGGACTCAAGATTTTTCATTATCAGTTTAAAATGTTTTGAAAAATGTGGCAAAAAAAATTTATAATAATCAGTAAAACTGTTATATAAGACATATATATTTTATTATTGTTAGTTGTTACATGTTCTTATATGAATGTCTTTCTTCTCTTTTACAGAGCATAACAAGCTAAAAGATTTCTTTTACACTATTGTAGAATACATAATCTCATTCCTCCATTCCAAAATGTTCTTTTGTCTTTTCTAATGATTTTAAAACTTAAATACTCAAGTATCAAATTTATATTAAACGTACATATTTTAAATATGTTTATTATGTATGTAAATAAGTACACATTTAACGAGAATCGGCAAAATAAACATTTTGAAATCTGTTTTTCCATAAAGAAAAATATCTTTCCAAAAGACATTGCTGTAATTTAATCAGAACATTTAACTTAAAGAGCATTTTTTTACGATATTACTGATTATATATGTTAGTACAATGCTTTATTGTTTTAATATGTATGAAAATCAGACAACTGTTTATTTTGAAGACCAGAAAGAAACATTTTATATGTATTTTCTCATATAAAATATTATTGTATAAATAAATCATTAAATTTGTAAGTTTGCATATAATCTAAAACAATATGATGTAAGTTTCATGGATTCAAGTTATTCGTGGAATGTGTAACAATTATTAAAATGTTACTTTGAATACAATTTTATTTTTTATGTTTAGTATTCTCCTTTTATTTTTAGTGCAAAATGGAAAAAAAAGCTAACAAAGTCGATGTAGAATACAAAATTTATTTCGATAGAATGTTGGAAGGATCACGAAAAAGACTTTTGCACACAAATACCACAGTTTTAGAAGTAAAAAAATGAACTGAGATCATCAAAAGACACAATCATCAACTTTTGTAAGCATACTTTTAGCTTTTGAACTGAGAGTAAGAGAATATTTACAAGAATTCATGTCACCTATCAGGTATAGTGTTAGCGACGTTGACTGCTGTGTCTTAGGGCTATGGTTCCAATCCCGGAGAAGGCATGGATATTAATAGCCTTTGTCGCATGTCATTATGTTTGTAATGTATGTTTGCTTGTAATGTCACTATGTTTGTAAATGTATAGTGCTTTCACGTCATGGGGTACTCTAAATAGCCGTCGAGCAGCAATTCATTTCGTGAGGTTAGAGAAAGAGGAAGAGAGGTGGGAGGCCTCTGACCACCTTCAGGGTGTTCTCCCTCAAAATTGGAGTGGAAACGTTCTGTCAAACCTGTTCTGTTCTGTGAAATCGTTTTGACATGGAGTTCAAATCGTTCTGTCATGGAGATCAGTCGTTCTGTCACCTGCATGATGCTCAAAGTTACGGTAACGACAGGCATCACTTAGCCCTTTGCCATGATGAATGCCTCGATCTGGCCTTTACTTATCAGGTGTCATTAACAACTACAAGAATTCACACATTGACAGTTAAACACGGAATCACTAGTAGAATACATACACAAGCACGTGCGGGCTTGTTTATTTTTTTGCAGTTGTGATTCAGTGTTATGGAAATAAAAAAGTATGACGTTATAATATCTTAGAACTACCATGCATTAGAATTTATTTTTCTTAATGCGTTGGGTTTTGTTAAGAGAAGAAAAAATCTTTTTATCTCTTATATGTGCAAATATTGCTGAACATGCTCATATTATGTGCATATATTATGGTATACATAGCACCTCTTTCTTACAATTCTATGCCATTTCTATTACGTGACATTGAAAATGCTGCACCAAGAATAAAAGTGGCTAGAAATTCAAGAATCTCGGCATGATACCCCCACACAGAGAAAATAACGTCAGCTTATGAGTAGTAGATTATAAGATTACTATAGAGGGAGGTACACGAAGCAGCACGTCAAAGCACAGAGTCAATGACGATTTGAATGGTCTTCTGAAGGTGATTCTCTATTTCCCATTTCCAATACTTGCCCTAGAGCGTCTTCTGAAAGTGGTGGTGGAGGTACTGCAAGCAAGTGGTGTCAGTCACATGAAAGACATATTTTCTGGTGAGAAATTTGAGGAAAATGGTTGTTAGAGAAGCATCTGTACATCTTAAAGAGAATGTTTATTGATGCATTTCATGTGTGATCGAGCTTTCTTCCACAGGTAAAGGGGATTGATCACATCTCCCTGAGGGAAATGGAGTATTAGCGGCCACAGGACATCATCCACGTATCGTTACCAGGAATTTGGACCTGAGGTATCTACTATCACACGCAATGATGCCTCAAAGAAGGATTCCGTGTTATCAAATGGTGGAGCGTTCCATAGATACAGCCGGCTTAGGTCTGTTACCACGCTGATGCCCCACTTGTACATGGCAACTATCATTTCACAAACAAAAGCGTTTCTTACCTGAAAACACGACTCTGTGTCATTCGCTCTAGCCCATTACCATCATAAACTAAGTTGTCAGTGCTATGGGTATAATGAAAGTTTTCTTAACAGACGTTATGAGTGAAGGACACTAGTAACTAACTAATAACCGGGTAATGGTTCTGGTTGATACACGAACATCAATGTTTTCCTGCATATTCTGGAAATGTCGACAGAAGTGATTTGTGGGGCTGTTACCGCTTGTTGTAGGGCTTGTCATCCATGCGTGCTGACGTCACTCTTGCAGCATCGGCATCCTTAAACTTGCCACATTTCATTGCCTTTTCAACCATCCTTACTACAATCGGTGAACAGAGGTCGTGTCCGGATGATATGGAAAAAATAGTATGGTGCCCCTGAAATTTGACGTATGGAACATCCTGTGCCTTTTTGAATTTAATCCCCATGTTTTTCATAAAATTGCCTGTCTACTGTAATTACCCCTGTTGCCTGTTGAATGGCATTATCTGCTATTATTCTGTCCTCTGAAACAAGAAAAAAAAATGGAACAATAACTTTCCAGCCAAAATAACGGCCCACATTTTGTACATTCTGCAGATTCCTAGTCTTGTATCCTTTTCAACGTGTTCCTGAGAGCTGTATAGTTTAAATCAATTGAATAATTTTCTCTCACTCTCGATGAGGTGCACCTATTCTGCAATTAATAATATTTTTAAACGACTTTTTATTAGTGTTGACTAATCTATGTCGCGAAGTACATACGAGTACAAATAAAATATGTAAGCAATTTCATTCTTTTAAGCCTAACCTTTTTGAGTGAAATTATGAGTTTGTTTTGGGATAATTTTTTTGTTCAGTAGTAGTTTTTTCTGACAAAGGACGAGTGTATATTTTAATGGGACTACAGAACAACAAAAATTATTAAATTTTGAATATATTGTAATTCCATAAGTATTATAGAATTTAAAATAATTTATGATAAGAAAAAATAACAAAATATTTAATAGAATAATTTTAGCAAGAATAATGCTTGTAGAAGAATTGAATTTTAAAGAAAAAATTAAATTAAAGTTTGTCAGAAAAATCTGCCATGTCCTGGAAATGTAGAAATACCAAGAAAAAGAAATTTTTCTATAAAAATAACATGTATAATAATGTCATAATTTATATATTATAATTTGTCAAATATTATAAATTAAACAATATAATAATTATAATTTATACAATGTAATATTATGATTTATATGATATAATATAAAATATTTATTTATGTATAATTTTTCTATAAAGTAATATTTTCGATAAAAATCTTAAAAAAAAAAAATGCAATTTATGCTTAAAATTTGCGATGAAGTTAAATAATTAAGTCAATTCAAAATATCTGAATGTATATTTTACTTGTATTACTATATTTTTTTTATTAAAATATTTATGCGGCTTTTTTCTAACTTTTCGTATATCGTTAGATAGTTCCATACCAAAAGGAAAAAAATAATTTTGGAACCTTTTTATTTCATATATTTCCCCTTATTACTAAAGCTTGATGCCCTTTTCTTAAATAGGAAAAAAAGTGCTAAGGTTAAGATTACTAGGCATTTTTGCATTTTAATTATTTTTTCCCCAATCTCTCCCATTGGGAAATCACCATGATCTTCCAGTCATTTGGTGATTTTTCCATCTCAGTGATATTCTAATTAAGTACTTCTTTTACTCTATCGGGTTTTCTCATCTAGATAAATGTACTAGTCTGGAAAATGCATAGAAGAAGGCTAGATGATGTGAGAAAAAACACGATTTTTATTAGAATTTTTCTTCATTTCACGCTGATGTTTCAACAAATTATGCATAAAAAAGATATGCGTGAAAAGTGCACAGGAAACATATTAAATTTTATAAAGTTCATGAATATTTATGAGACAAAAATTGTGGTTTATCAAAAACATATTACAGGAAATTAAACATAAGGTTTGATATGCTTAGTATTTTTATGTTTTTACGTGATGTATTGGTTTTTTTATGCCTCCGGTTTAGTCAAGTTTATTTAATATGAGTGGTGTTCGTAGAATTTTGTATTATAATTTATAGGTAGTTTGTAAAACTAATTAAAAATATCAAATCATTGGTTATCTGATTATTTATATCAAAAATTGATACAATTCATTCAATGTTAAAGGAATATTGCGTTTTAAAAAAATCATGTTCTGTTTCTGTGATAATTGTTGAAAAAGTTGTGGTACAAAGAACGTATAAGCAAGAATATAACTAAAGATAATTATATTAGTACAAGGAATGGTAATACATAAAATAATTCAAGATGAATTAATCTTAAATTTCGTTAGACATTTAAATTTTGAATATAATTGAGAACATCCTAATGTGCATTTATCAGTGCCATGCGACTGCTTATAGGGATCAATACATCAGCTATGCCAAATATCTCTTAAGTTTCTTTAGGATGAAAAGTTCTCTAAAAAGAAAACATGCAGCAGAATTTAATTTAATTATTTAATCTAAGGATGTTTAAAACTTGATTAAAGAAAGACTCCGTTAATGTTAAAATAAAATTGAAAATTAAATTAAATTTATTCGTTCTTAACTAGTAAAAATGCTACATAAGCTTTGCTCCTTTGCGTTTAAGTTCTTAAATTTGTATGTCACAGATAGAAATTAAATAATTATTCAATATTTCTAAATTTTAAAGATGCTGTATGCAGTGTTTCAAAAATATTAATTTCTGGTAATATTAGGGTACATTTTTTTGTCTGAATATGTGTTTAAAGTTTAAGACCTGTTTCTGAAACATTAAGTTAAAGCCTTTGTTATAGCCTTTAACTTATTAGTATTCGTATGGATATGATAGGGAAAAAAGATGGTTTTAAGTCAAAGTAAAGGAATTTAGATGAGGGGAGTTTTTTAGACAAGTCCGATATATATATTGAAAAGAAAAACAAGAATATTCTACAATGGGCTAAAACAGATTATTACTGATAATTATTAAAGTGACATTAGTCTGCCGAGTAATCATGAAAATTCGAGAGTAAATTTTGTAATCTTCCATTGATCGGTGGCAATTTCATCTTTGTTAACGATACATTAAATGAATAAGATTAAATAACATACAGAAACAAGTAATATATATAAAAAAATTAAGTCCATTCCTACTTAGATCAACAACGAAAATTTTTGTTTTAGTTACTTTTTATTAAATAATTACAATTAATACAAATATGTTTATACCTATGACAGAATCACAATATTAAGTGACAAAATAGAAAGCGATTTTCCTTGCAATTTTTGGTTTTTTTTCTATATAGTGTGTTGGACTATTATTTTTGTGTTTGTTACTATTTATTCATTAATTAAACTGAATTAATGAATTAACATTTGAAAAAATTGTATTATCATCAATTGTTATCCACTACAAGTTTAAAAAAATGTATTTGAACTTGAATGGATGAATAGAAAGTATTTTATTAGCTATTGAAAATTTGAACACACACACACACACACACACACACACACACACACACACACACACACACACACACACACACACACACACACACACACACACACACACACACACACACACACACACACACACACACACACACACACACACACACACACACACACACACACACACACACACACACACACACACACACACACACACACACACACACACACACACACACACACACACACACACACACACACACACACACACACACACGCACGAGCACGCAGACAGCAAGCACCTACGCACGCACGCACGCACACGCACGCACACGCACGCACGCACCACGCACGCACCACCACACACACACACACACACACACACACACACACACACACACACACACACACACACACACACACACACACACATATTTCTATATATATATATATAGATATAGAGATATATAGATATGTTACATATAGACACATAAACCAATATTTACACAACTACACTTTAAACATTTTTATGACCAATCAAATGTTTATGACCAATCAAGCAACTTTTTTGCATGCAACCTGATTTGCATCTAATACCAAATAATTAAAATCTAGTGTGAGAATTATTTATGACCAATCAAACGTTTATGACCAATCAAACAACTTTTTTGCATGCAATCTGATTTGCATCTAATACCAAATAGTTAAACTCTAGTGTGAGATTATGAATCATTTGAATTGACATGGCATTAGTGGGAGTTATGAGCAAAATATAGGAGTGGTAATTGTTGTATTAAATATGAGAGAAAAATCGTTCAAAAATTGTGAATTGAATTATTGATCGGATGCTCTTTGGTGAGTTTTTAATGATTTACGCTATTCATTTATGAACATACTGGGTTTTTAATTTGAACTTTCGGATTTTAGAGATTTTTTCTACCTATACAACTATTTTAAAGATGGGTGCATCATCTTTGGTTCACTTATATTATGAACTTAATTGTTTTAGAATTTTAATATTTTAATGTTATAATATCTTTCAGAATTCGATGGCGGATAGTTTAATTTTTCAAGTTTAATGGTTTAATTTTAACTTTTTAATTTTTAAATTTTTGAGAATTGGATATTTTCCGTTTAACTTACAAAGTAGCAATAGGGGAAGGTTGGCTCCATCAAACTAGTTTAACCCCACTTATCGGACCTAAGTCCGAGGTTGCACTTGGATAATTTATAAATTTTTATTTTATAATTTTTTAATATTGTTTGAAAACGTTGGAATTTTATCTTCTACATTCGCCATTGATATTTTGAAATGGGATTTAATGTTATAAGATTCATATAATTTCAGTTTTTTAATTGATTATTAAGTTGTGATTAAATTATATATATATAAGAGAGAGAGAGAGAGAGAGAGAGAGAGAGAACTAATAGTAGGAGTGATCTAAAAATAGCACAAATGAAAGATATATTTATTTAGAACATTAGCCACGTAGATTTACTGGTACTTATAGCAAGGTTTCCAAAGAATACGAAAATTATTTATTATAAATTGCTAATCTGGTGTATATTTATCTCTTATTTTATTAAGGAAAGTAATAAAATGATTAAAGAGTTTGATTTGATCTATATTATTGTATTGATTTGAAAATTGTTTTAGCATTTGGTTTGAACTTTTCTGCAGATATAAACTCAAGACTGTTTATCAATTTTCACTGCTCTTGAGTTTCTTGTTAATTTCAAGGAACAAAGTTTATTCAAAGTTATGTTATTATTTGAAAAAGGGTTGTGCATACTAATTTATTATAAATAATTTCGAAAAGAGTTTTATCTTCTGGAAATTTGGAACGGGTGTGTGTGTAATCAGTAGACTGGCAACAAAAATATCAAGTTTTTAATATATAGTTTTGAAATTGAGTATTAAGTGCAAATAAATTTTTTATGAAACAGCAGAAAAAGCATACTATCTTAGCCTTAACTGCATTTGAAATTGTCAAAGCATAAAAAATGTTATAAAATAAAGTGACTGTGATAAAACGTATTCATAAAATTAAAAAGAAATGCTTGTGTAGGTTTTTAGCACATTTATAAAGCTCATATGTGCACCTAAGGACACGAAATGGGCTTTTATATGTTATTGATTCTATAGAGCGTGGAAGTAGGAAAGTGTTTCATTAAAATTGTAAATATTTTATTCTAAATAAGTGTCAGTGAGCACTGTTTTTTGTGCTATTCAAGAAACTAAAACATTTTATGTTATGCAAAATTTATTCTGAAAATGAATATCTTCATAGAATATTTTTCATTTTTTTTGTCCAGATTTTTTAAAGTACTTATTCTACATGTTTATGACCTTTGACATTTAAATAGAATTTTTACACATACTGCAAAGTTTTGTTACGCCCCATCCTAGGACCGTCCCCGTCATCCCTTCTGCCCAAACCCTCCAAACAGCCTTACCTTGGAATAAAAGAAGTTCAGATGAGAAAAATGGCATTGGTAAATCAATAAAAGAAAAGGCTTTGAGCTATAAAAAATAAAATATAAATCAAGCAATTTTGAAGGGAAAAAAAAAATTACTGTGGGAACATTTATTTCAACGATGTTTAATTGCTGTTAATAGTTTCATAAATGTTTATCTGGAAAACAGTGAACTAAGAAATAATTACCTCAACTTAATTTTGATTTCGAATTCTTTTCAAAGCAGAATTTGATTTACATTTATTCTTTTTGAAAAACTATTTACGACAATTTATGCGTGTTTTTTCTTACTTCTGTAGAGTTATTAATTCTATTTGCAGAGCTTTTCCGTGTGTTCAAAGCGCTGCATTTTATTGCGTTCACTAGATATTTTTTTCTCTTCCGAACCTTTTCTTTATTTTTAGTATGTGGGATGGTTGCCGTTCTTTCAATTTTTGCGCATTAAACTCTTTCCTTTCCTTTTGGTTAGCTCTTGAAAGAATTTTTATGGCAGATGCAAGCATAATTTTTCGCGCTTAATTTTATAATGTTGTTTCTTCGCTAAAATTGCTTCTGTTCAGTTCGGTCATAAAACTGTTTAATATATCCAGAAAAGAAAAGCTTAAGGGATTTAAAAGCGCGTTGTTTTTATAGCAAAATTAATGATTGGAGTAATCTCTCTATGAATTTATGACTCCGCTTAAGAGATTAACTTTTAAAAATTTTTTCAAAATATTTACTTGTATTTTATTGTTGGGAATAGTTTTTAAAAGATTGAATTAGACTTCTGTAGGATTCGTTTTTATATCTTCATTTCATTACTTTGTATTTCGGTGTTTTGAACTAGTTTTTATGCGAAATATGGAAACAATTATAATATGTTTCTACCTTTCCTTTTAAAACTATAAAAACATCTTACACTTAGTTTATCTTTTAACAAACAGTAAGCGAGGCATCCCATTGGAGTTAAATAAAAAAATTAGCATATTGATTGGTGTTCAGTGGTATATTATAAGTTATTCTGAAAAAAAAAATAATCTTATCTTTTTAACTTTGAAAAATTTCTTCCCTTTTGTTTCCTAATTTTTACTTTTCCTTACTTTTATTAATTTGGATTTGGAGGATTAAATTTCGTTTCTTGTCATTAATGTAGTACTAAATAATATCAATGCTGAGTATGCATATAAAAAGATTTCCTTTTTACGGGACATTTTTAGCGATGGAATCAATTAATTTGTTGCAGTCGTTCATTAGATAGACGAGAAGATATATTGCTATTTTAAAATCCACATATTATTTTACACTCACACAGCAAACAGCAACGAAACACAAATACAGGCTTATATGTGAACATATAAGACAACCATAAAACCATTGTGGTTTCCCCTCCGTTGATATCCACACGACCTACGCCTAAGTGGAAATAAAGCAAGGATGCACTGACTAAAATTAGTCATAACAAGGTTACAAACAGTTTATTCTTGACTTAATTTATATGTAATAGAACAATACTAGTCTTATGATATTGATCAAGGAGTGAGTAGATGCTATAATGCATACTGATAATTAGCACAATTAACAACTGAATCTATATTTGAGTAGAGACATTAATTCCCAACTTAATAGTATCCGCCCCATACTTATGTATTCTAGGATGGAATGCAAGCTTTCATCGCTATTTCCTGGGTGTCAATCCAACCCAAGTACATGGGTCTCATGCTAATCCCTGGTCTTGTGGACCCACTTTTTATTCCAACTGCACTCCTTTAGACTTTATATCTCACTTCACTACTTAGCGCTCAGAGCTTCACTTATCCTCGCGAATGCTAACCTTTTAATATATACGATTCCTAATTTGCATAAACAAGTTCTCTCCTTGGTTGGTTGGAAAGAATTGCCATTCAGGTCCCAAAGAAATCCCATGAGGACAATTAGTGGAAGTACCGATAAAGCCCCGTCACGCTATTCTTTGTTCGCTCCAGTCAACCGTAAACTGCTAGAATCATATGATTTCTAGTAAAAGCTTTTCCGATTGGTACGAATCGCGTCATTCTGATTTAAAAACGCTGAAGTTTCAGGTTTGGGAGGTTAGGTTATGGTTATTTCAATTAGGCAGGGAAAACTAGAAATTAATTATCGCACGAAGACTTGGAAGGTTCAAGACCATTATGAATTAAAATCCCCAGAGAGAAAATTTACGCGAATTATTGCACATAACAATGGGATATTGAAAGAAAACATAAACAACAAATTATTGCATTCTAAAATAAATTATCACGCTGCATCAAAACATTTTAACAATCTAATTTTTGTAACACAACTGAACTGTTACTGTATTAATATTTTTTATGATATTCAAATGATGATATTTATAATAGTGGATATACTTTTTTTAAAGAGATTTTTTTTCTTAAACATTTACCCGAACTACAAGAACTTGTTGTTTTTTTATATATTCTCTCTTAAGATCTATATATCCTTTTTGTGTTTTGAATGTTTTCTTTTTCAAAAGATTCCTATGCAATAAAATGAAACCTGACGTGTCTGAAGTCAGTTGCGTATTAATTCTTCTAATTCATTTGGTGAGAATCTTTTCTCCCCTTAATCAAATAATACTGCACCAAAAGATGTTAAATAAAGCCTATAGGAAGGATAATTCAAGTGTAATCCTGTGAAGTTTTAAACACTTTTCTTGTGATACACCAGAATGCATGAAGACTTGCATTGAGCTAGTGTATGAGACCATTGTATATCACGATCAAAAGTCTTTTGGACCGATATATTGCCTAAAATTTCTCCCAATATTTACAATAGTGTATTGCATTCATTGTTGCTTGAAACCTTTCCCGAAGAGTGGTGAAATGAATATTGCCAGAGCCTGAGACAATAGGTTAACTTCTTTACGATAGATGGCGACACCACCATTCCACGTCCACAATTTGTAGGCATGGAACTGGAGGGGTGAGGTAAAATATTCTCCAGCTCCACGCACCCAGGCTTCTGCTGCAAATCCACCCACAATACTTTCGGATCCACTGAAGGATTTAACGAGCACGTACTGCTTGTGCAAAATGGATATTTGGTGTATATCGGCATCGAACCCAAGGCCTTCCTGGGAGTCCACGTTCCCCAACCACTTGCCACCCAAGGCCCTATTGCATTCATTGTAAATTGGTTTTACAGAAATTCGAAGTTGTAATGATTCGTGAATCTTCGAAAGCAATAGTGGGATTTTTTCCAGCAGATACCGAGTTTGTACTTTTGTTTCAGGGGTGTAATGATTTTTTCAACTTTTAGTCACAAGTTCAAAAATGAATCTCCTTCATTTTATACAGTTTTAAATGTTTTGAAATTTTTTTATTCTTGTTATCTTTTGATTTGCATTTAAATTTTTAGGCTCCTATATATACCTTGCTGATATTTTGAAAATTGCAACTTATTTCGAATAATGAATTACTCATCCCCCAATTTATAACCCTTTTATCATTCAATTTTAAATTTGTTATTCGTCAATTCTCATGAATTCCTCTTCAATTATACTTATACGCAGTCAACAAGTATTGACCAGATTTTAATATTCGCGGCCATTACTTTAAATAGCCAAAACAATATGAAATATATAGGAAATGATAGTAGCTGTGGGGAGAGGGGGGTGGATAAGAGAGGGTAATAATGTTAATAAAAAATATAAATAATTTCGCTTTAACAAAATTTAAAAGGAATGAATTATTTTCCTATAGATATCATGTTTCACTGAGTGAGAATTGACTCAGTGTGATAAAGACACACCAAGAAAAAAAGTAAAGAAAAAATTTACTGCACTGAATAAATTTTACATAGAGTTCTACATTTATTTTTAAATTTTTTTTCTGTCTTGTTTTAATGATATATAAATAATAAGCTATATTATGAGCAAATATAATAGGTTTTAATGAATAAAAAATTCATTTTATTTATCATTTTTATTCATTGTGGTACGAATAATATTAGTTTTCTTAAATAAAAGATCAGGGTTGAGGTATTCTACGAAACGAGTATGAATAATACTTCAGTAATTGATCACTGTGGCATTTATATATATAAAAAAAGAAATGTGAAACCTTATTATTTGTTATAAAAAATAAAAATTATGGGTGAAATTTTTATCCATGCTACGAATGTTCTGCGGCTCATGATACTCAATCCAGGTTTTCCGCGGGTCGCATATGACCTTCACCGAGCCTTTTTAAGTGGCCCGGTCATGGTCCATTGCTCTGAGAAATATACTTATTTAAGAGCATTGTATTAAAAATTTGGTGGGAAATTCTTTGTAAAGAAATCAAATATATCAACTTTGCTTTTTGGTGCCGGTGTCGTACGGGTACGAATTGATTTTTTTTCTATTTGGAAGGTTACGGTTAGTTACGGTTCCAGATAACAGTGGAGTAGCGACAATTTTATGGGTGGAACTATTTTTTAACTATCTTTCATATCTTGCAAGCGAAAAATATTCGAAGAAAATATATCGTTTAAAGACGATTTTGAGGTTGTCTATTTTGTAGTCAAAATCAAACATGGATCAGTAATTGTTTGATTTGTAAACGAAAGTGCTGTATTTAAAAATACCAATAAACAAGAATCATTCAATGATGCTTTTCCTCGAAGATCTCTTTCAAGAGGTTTGTTTATATTGTTAGTAATCCTATGAAACCGTTTATTGATGCAGAAATTGTGAAGAAGTGTTTTTTAAATGCTTCTAATTTAGTGTTAGTGACAAAAATAAAAAAATGTAAAAAACAATAATTAAAAAAAGCAAAAGCGGAGTTATAATATTTCAATCAAATTTCCACATTTTAAATTTCCAATGTTATCTTCGTCTAAAGCATTTCTCCCCTCTCCCATTTATCATCTTGTTGCGGCCCGCGTAAAATAGCTGACACATGTGTGCGGCCCAGCAGAAAAAAAAGGTTGAGTACTCCTGCTCTAGATTCTCGTGAAGAACTCTTTCTGTAGATGAATAAAAATTAATAAAACAAAAATATAATTTTCTGAGCCTGAAGTATACAGAAACTATATATTAAGATTATTTCATGTACAATTTCTATGTATTATATTATCCTTATTTAGGAATATTAAAAATTATATTAACCTTCAAAATTACTTTTTTATTTCTAATGAGCTGCGGATTGGTGTTTTACCATTGCAGACCTAGTACATTCCCTGGAGGTTGATATCTCTTTTTACTGCGGCACCATATAGGTAGATACCAATCTTCGTAGGTAATTTAAACATCCAGTTGTTTGCTTCCCTAGAGGGAGGAACCGGAGCTCAGACAATGCGAACCTGTACTAGGATTTAATTTTGCCGAGAGCACCCAACAAAAACAGACACTCTAGGGATCTTTTACATGCCGTATAATCATATGACATGGTCGTTGTCGATTTTCTGCATCAGGAAAATCCACCAACTTGGGTTGGGGTCGAACCCGTAAATTTGGGTGCAGAGGGCCAACGACAAACCAACCACGCCACCAGCCGCACTTTTAAAATTATAGTCGTCAAAAAATGGGATACACTGCACAACTTTTGAAAGTGTCATTGAAGTTAAAAATTATTTTTTTTACATTTCAAATGGAACTAAATTGCGATATAGGAAAGTGTAAGGGGATTGGAAGGAATGTGTGTTTAAGAATAGAACCCAAGAGATAGACCTCTATTTAAGCCGAAAATTTTTTATTATATTATTATTGTATTTTTTCCCTGTTTTCTCTCTCTATGGAGAATAGAATATTTTGTAACTATGCTAATTTCTGTCTCCTGAATCAATTAACTTTTTCTGTAGAAAATATATATGCCCATTAATCGTCTTCCACTCTATTTCCAATTATGCTTGAAATGAATGGAATTAATGAAATTATGGAATCTTTCAAATCTTAAAGACAAAGCATATAAAAAGGCAATTACTTATGTTACAACGTCACAAATTCATATGAAATTTGTTCTGTCGGAAAAAAGTTTTTAGAGTTAGGTTAAAGTAGTCTTAGTAAATTAATTAACGTAGTTAAATTGAATCTTTATTAATTAATTAAATTATTCTATCAAAATATTTTAGTTATTCTGAAAAATAATTAATAAATCTTTCTATTGACTTTCGAAATGCATTTAAATTGTTCCACTTTTATGCGTCTGAGAAGTTTGAATTTCAAAGTATTTATTAGAATTAGTACAATAATTAAGAATACGCATTACAAGTACAAAATTATCATTAAAAAAAACTTTTATTCATTCTGTTATAGTTATAACCGAAACTTATTAATTTATTAAAATCTTTTTATAATAATACACGATTATTATTATTATTTTTTTTTGATGTTAGCCTATTTTTTTCAATTTGATTTTAATTCAATCATATATTGTATCTTTTTCAGGACAGTAGGAAGAAAATTTGATCCATGTAATTTTTTATCACATAAATTCTAATAAAGTATGTAACAGATTATAAATTTGTCAGAAAGTCATACTTACAAATAGTTACTCAAATATGAGTTTATTTGCTTTTTTAATGTCAAAAGATTAAAACTGAAAAATTAATTTCTTTAAATCTCTTTTTGAAACCATGGCAATAGAATCGTAGATTCAAATCTTGATTTTATCAAAACTGATTACACAGAATGTTGAGGATTATACCTGGTAAATCCATCTGGGCATATCAAAGCTGATTATCAAACTTATTGCACAGAATGATGAGGATTGTACCTGGTAAATCCATCTGGGTGTATAAGTCAGTAGATAGAATGTTGCGAATTTGATTTTTCTTAATTGTTTATTAATGTCATATTGCAAAGCTGATTATCAAACTGATTGCACAGAATGATGAGGATTGTACCTGGTAAATCCATTTGGTAAATCAAAGCTGATTTATCAAACTGATTACCCGAATGATGAGGATTTACCTGGTAAAAACAAAAGCTGATTTATCAAAACTGATTACACAGAATGATGAGGATTGTACCTGGTAAATCCATCTGGTAAATAAGCATTTATCAAAATGTTGCGAATGATGAGTTGTCCTGAGTTCCTTATTAAGTCGTAGAAAAGAATGTTATCAAATGATTTTCTTGATTGTTTATTAATGTCATTGCAAAGCTGATTATCAAACTGATTGCACAGAATGATGAGGATTGTACCTGGTAAATCCATCTGGTAAATCAAAGCTGATTTATCAAAACTGATTGCACAGAATGATGAGGATTGTACCTGGTAAATCCATCTTGGCGTATAAGTCAGTAGATAGAATGTTGCGAATTTGATTTTTTTGATTGTTTATTAATGTCGTATTGCAAAAGCCCGGGAAATCTTAAAATCAAACTGATTAACAAACTAGAATGATGAGGATTGTACCTGTAAACCCTATCTGGCAAATCAAAAGCTGATTTTTCAAACTTTTGATTTGTATAAAAGGCACAAAATTAGATTGTACCTGGTAATCCATCTGGTAAATCAGCTGATTTATCAAAACTGATTGCGCAGAATGATGAGGATTGTACCTGGTAAATCCATCTGGTAAATAAAGCGTTTAAATAAAATGTTCCCGAATTTGTTTTTTGATTGTACTTTAATCCTCGAAAATCAAAGCTGATTATCAAAACTGATTGCACAGAATGATGAGGATTGTACCTGGTAAATCCATCTGGTAAATCAAAGCTGATTTATCAAAACTGATTGCACAGAATGATGAGGATTGTACCTGGTAAATCCATCTTGGCGTATAAGTCAGTAGATAGAATGTTGCGAATTTGATTTTTTTGATTGTTTATTAATGTCGTATTGTAAAGCAACACAATGGCTATCGGTGACGGGCTAAATAGCTTTGAGACACAATCAAAATATACACAGAACACAATCATACGCCCCATTGCCAAATCCTCAACTACAACCATTACAAACCAGAGAGTTGAAAATAGTACCAAAATAGATTATTCAACTTTGAAATTACTTCAACCATTAACACCCATTCCGAAACCAACTGTACCTTCCTCAGTTCTTGCAGTTTCCACATCGTCTTCATCAACTCAGGCACACCTCTTACTATCTACTTCTGTTGCAGTTACAACATCATCCAAGTCCCAGCCACCTATTCCTTTATTGAAGTGAAACTTTTTTGCCCTCGGGAGTGAATGAGAAATTTGCCCAGTTATGTGTAACAGTCGAAAAAGCGAACGGAAGTAGTCTTCTCCTCCATCCTCCGAGTCGTCGCCATGGTGACAGGATAATGAGTGGGTGGAAAAGGAGGGGGAGCGAGGACACCACGTGACTTACGTCATATCCGTGAAAAAGTTGGATGATTGCCCACCTCTCCGATTACTCAACTTGCCCACCTTCTGATTGGGGGTCCTTTTCCCCCAGACCCAGGAACATCTATGCATTACGGTGTAGAAAAAATAGATTTCGCTGTAAAAGCGTATCTTTTTGAAATATTTCCTTAGATTTTTGGCTACTTAGCTATGTGTTCGGCGGCTATATTTGTTTTTTAATTTTCATTTGCGTTTAATTATTATTAGTTCTAGTCAGAATGATAGCACAGATTAATACGGACTTTGTTAACCACCCTGTGCCATTAACTACAGAGCTTTCAACAAGTCTAGTGCGTGTTGGAAATGATGCATGTAAATCAATAATAAATTCTATCTTACGTTACAAAGACTATGATTCCCATAAAAATGCTCACAAAGATTTTCAAAAGCGATTCATTGATAATCCTTTCTATCACGGGCGTTCAATTTATGATAGATTATGGTTTAGAGATGATTTGAGAAAGCCTGTTTTGTTGAGCGCAAAAATATTTTATAACTTATGTTACCGGGAATTAATTTAGAAGACACACATTAAAGCATGCTACAATTGCAGACAAACTTTAAATAGGAAAAGTATACCAAATTTATCAATTACCCAGTTTTTATACCCAGAAATTCCAGCACATCTCTCTACTTTGGATTTGGTATCAGAAAGACTCATTTTGCTACGAATACCTTTCATGCAAATTAGGTGATTGAGACAAGTATGTTGTCAGTTAGGATTATTAGGGCAAATAATCAATGTTCCAACGTCGCCAAAGAAGTTTCACTTCTATCGCGTGGCGTTCCACGCATCATTTTTTTTAATACTGCTTCCTCCTTATCCAATAGTTTATCTTCCTCTGCTGCATCATTTTCATCCAATCGAGCACTTTCTCCCCCCTCATGTTCAATGTGTTTCCAGCCTTGTCAACTGATATAACATCCTCTGTTCTGGGAACTACCACATCTAACAGCATACCAACTAAAATTGCATCCTCTGCATCCCCAAATTTAAAACAATTTTTAAAAATTCGTTAAACAAAAAAGGTGTGCTCCTAAAACCATATCTAACACTACAATATTAACTAAAACCAAAAATAGAAATAAAGATGGCACCTCATAAACCTAGAAAGAGTTCACATGTACAATAGACGTCGAAGGAGGAAGACATGACGAAGACAAAAATGTGGAAAAGTATTATACGGATCGTACCTTTTAACATCGACCAGAAACCGGAAAAGATTTTTCTATCAATCACTTTTATCGGACTTGGAACTTATCGGAGGGGAAGGAACCCCTCACCAAAATCTGTTTACTTTTATTTTTAGAATTGGATTTTTGTACATAATTCAAGACTTTACCAGTTACTATGAAAATTGCTTTTATCAACCTTTAAATACTTATCAAATTCAATTTTTTTTAACTTCTTCATTTATAAAAATAATTGCATGAAACCTTTTTCCCGTGTAACGAACATTTTAAAAAATGCTCACAATTTTAATTCAACATTTAATATAGTTGTGATATTTTGTAATTATAAAAATTTGTACTTTTTTAACATACAACTATTTTAAAAGGGGATACCGCCCCCCCTTTGGGTTTACCGTATTTTGATTGTCAGCGTGAGCAGAGGTGTAGGGTTTTTAAAAAAGGGAAAAGAATTTTAATTTTAATATGACTTTTTTAAAAATGGAACTTAAATTCTAACAATTTAGATAATATTATTTGCAAGAATCTATAATGAACAAACACACAGTAATAAAACTGAATCGCGAACGGGGGCCCTATAATTTTTTAAACCCCTAATTTAAAACTTCTAATAATATTACAAGTCTTAATATCAAATAATAATTTTTAAACAACCCCAAATTTAGTTAAATTTTATGAAGAACGTCGGGGCGCGTGTGAATGGTATCACCTTGACCTAGTAGTTTATCTTCAAGATAACTTCACAATTGGCTGTCAATTAACGCTTGTTCTCTTTCACATAACATTCCCCAAATTATATCACTTACTGAAACTTCTGTTTTTTAAAAAGCTATCTTATTTGCATTTTTTTTCACTTTTCGTTTTTTGGTTTTGGTTAAAAGATTTTGCCATTAATCTTGGCCCCCAAAAACCCCGAGGTCATGTTAAAAAAAGCGCGTGACCCTCACAAAAAGGGACATTTTCGTTTCTGGGGGCCAAAAGTGGCAAAGTGGGGAACGAATTAAAGTTCACTGTTCACTTACTGAGAGCTTTTTGACGCACCCCCGACATTTGGAACCATTGTTAATGACAGGGTGAGACTTGATGGACCCATCTTTTAAAAAACCATCCCCACCACCACTAGGGTTTAAACTCTCGACAGATTCAACAGCGGTCTTTAGCGGTAGCCAAATTTTGGGGGGAAAAATTGGAAACCCGAATTTTGTAATGACGTTAAAATAGAAATCCCCCACATACCAGGAACGGCTGATAGCAAGGTGGAAGGGAATTTCCATGACAGTATGTTATGCATTTAAAAAAGTTTTTGCAACGCCGGGGGAAAAAAACCTGTTTGCAAAGAAAAGGAAAAATTTCGAAACAGAATTTTAAGTTTTTACACTCGGTAAAAACCCGAGCAACGCAGGGCTAATGGGAGGTTGATTGTATATTAACGTCGCACTGTTCAGCTACCGGGCTTTGGCGACGGACCCGAACACCATGGTCAAGCGCTGGACGACACCTGAGCTGGCACCCCCCTCCCAACACCACCCATCAACGGGAGGACGTTTCGCTCTCGACAGATTTAACTGACGCTGCCCCACGGGGGTCTTGGTGGTACTGGGGTCGCCGACAAAGCAACCAGATCCGATACTTATACCACTGGCTCCGGCTACAGGGCTAAGTGGAGGGGGGAGGGGGGGGAAATCATTTTTAAAAGAATTTAGGTGCATTTTTTGAAGGAAAGGAAAATTTATAAAAGTAGAAAAGCCCGTGCAACCCCCCCGCA
>BMAV01014727.1:0-12040 GCA_019973955.1 Trichonephila inaurata madagascariensis
ATTTTATTTTATATTATAGTAAATCAAGAATTATATAAAACACAAATTTGAAGCTATATCGTCTGCAAGAATAATGTTAGAGTAGAAATAAAAAAATAAATGCTTTCTAGACTTCGAACAGGAACAAACATACAAACAAAAAAAAAAAACCGTTTTAATTTAAAGTTTTGATAAAGAAATTCCACATGCGCATTGAATGTTGTTCCACTGTCATTGTTTTTTAAGTATTACAATTTTTAAAATAAAATATTCATATTATCTTTCATAAAGCAACTATAATTTACTTAGATATATTTTTATTTTAGTAAAAATTTACAAACTACAAGTGCCGAAGGAGCAACAAATTCTTCTAAGGTGGCCATAGGACAAAACTATTGAAAACGAAACTAAGGGGAAAATAGTTCTGGACTTTTTTAAACGTATAGTTCATTGCTTCTCAAAGTTTCAATATTTGCGACCCAATATTCAATGATATCTTTAATCACCCCCTTCCAAACAATAACAATGTATTTAATTCAATAATACACGTGACACTAAAGATATAATACGACTTTAACCTCTTAAGTGCCATCAGCATATGTAAACCTCTCACTCAGCCAAAGCATTAATTGTCCCGGACGTATATATACGTCTTTCCGAAGTACGAAATTATCTGTGCATTGCTATCCATAACATTTTTAGAAAGACTTTGGAAAGCAATAAAAAGACATGTTCAGTATTTGCGAAAAATTTCCTTGTTTCAGAGGATTTGTTTTTTTTAATTCCTTTTCTCTTCCTCCCTCCCCCCAGAATACATTACATATGCGTGCCTACGTGGAAAATGGGTGCGTTGTGAAGCGAATCAGGTAATTTTAATTCAGCAGCTCTAAGGGAGTAATTATAACCCGCACAAATTGGCAATATAAGTTTTAATTTTAGCATATAATTTTATTTATGACAAGCCCATGGGATCATTGGTAATTATTAATGTTGTTCTTAATTTAGTATTGTTAAATTAACTGTAAAATACATTGCACAATACTGATACATTTATATGATATCAGTGTAAATGAGTATTTTATTTTTCCTTATTCCATAATGTATTTTGTTTGTTTCCTTTCAGTAAATTAATAATTTTTTTTAAATAATCTTTTGTTTTCGTCTTTTCAATATGCTCACCCCCTTGTAGAGTTATCACATCACCCTAGGGGGGGGGGAGGAGTGAACCTTACGGTTTCAGAAACACTGGTATAGTTCATTGTTATTTATTATTCACAGCAAAACTATTTAAATCAAGCTTTATTATGGTCACCAAGTGTATTTTTAAGGATTTTTTTTGTAAGAAAATTTTAATTTTTCTCTTTGTTAGGGACTCTTCGTCTTCATTTTATATGTTTTTTTTTCCAGAATAAAAATAAATGCTTTTTATTTTCAAAATATTTTTTTTGATTTAAGTTTTATTTCAAAGGAACCAAACTTCAAATTTTATCTTGCATTTCACGATGAAAAAATCATGCGGAATTGCTAACAGTTTAAAAATAAAAAAACTTGGAAAGATTTTAGAATACTTTTCACACACATATACACAAACAAAATAAACTACAAAGTTCAATTATTTTTTTCTTCTCTATTTCTGATTCAATTCAAAAGCTCTCATTTGAAATTCTATGACCTTCAGGGAGGTTTGATTTTGTTTTATTTTTATTTACGTCGTTCTCTAAACTAACGCGAGCGCTGTTGATGATGGAATATACGTGAAGGAGTAGAGAAAAGAGAATCTTCGAATTCCAAGCCCAAAACTTGAAAGAAGTGAAATGAAAAGGAAGATTGGGGAAAATGATAAAAGTTCAAACCTATTACCCGTCTATCCCAGTCCTATTGTCCAAGAATTTTTGTTTAAGTTAGGTAGGAAAAATTATCCCCTCTCCCCCCCAAAAAGAATTCCATAAAATGGAATTTATTTTGGCTTACCGTCTGTTAATATTTTTTTTATACATAAGCACTTAGTGTTTCATTTAGATCAAATATTTACGTATGTAAATGGATTGGTGTTGTATTTTAGTACTGCCTGAAAACTTATGTTAAATTCCTTGAGTACTTGTTTATTGTACTTACTTTAATTTGCTTAAACTTTGATAAAATTTGTAACAGATTAGGTATAAAAATAAAAAATTTCATATTTATTCACAATGTATGGTCTATAAATGACAAAATGAAAAAAAAAATATACAAGTTTCTTGCAAGGGCCTTTGACCTCCCCAACATTTTATGTGAGAGAGTTTTCTTGCCTTGGATATACGAGGTATTGGATTCAAAAATTCCCGGACTGAGACTATATCGTGAAAATTTTTGGTATTAGAGCTTCCAGAATAACGTTTCTGTGTTACAGCATTCTCCCTTTTTTCTAAAAGGGATTTGCCCAAAATCAAGGGGTCGATGGCTCTTCCCGGCGTCGTATTTTGAAGGTGGATGCATTTAGTAACCTGCGATTGAAAGAATTGACGTTTGAAGAGCAAATGATGATGATCAAATTTTGTGTTCGTTTGGGAAAGAGTGCTACGGAGACTTATGAAATGTTGAAGAAAATGTGTACGGCAATGATACATTACCGCAGTGTTTCACAAACTGTGGGGCGGGCCCCCTAGGGGGTGTGATAACCTTACGAGGGGGGCGAGCATATCGAATAGTCGAAAACAAAAGATTATTTAAAAATTATCAATTTATTGAATGTAAACAATCAAAATGCATTCTGACATAATAAAAAATAAAATACACATTTACACAAATATAAATATTTCAGTATTGCCCAATGTAGTTTACACTTAATTTAATAATACTAAGTTAAAAACAAGTTTGATAACTATCAGCGACCTCCATGGGCATGCCATAAATAAAATTATTTACAAAATTTAACACTTATCTTGATAATTTCAACGGCTTATAATTAATCCCTTAAATGTCGATTGAAATTTACGCGATTCGCTCCCCAATGAAACCTTTTAACACGTAGTCTAATGTATAGGGTGGGAGGGGTAGAAAAGGAATAAAGAAGCAAAATCCTTTGAAATAAGTAAATCCTTCGCAATCACACGGTCAAGATAATTTAATTCCATTCCAAAGCCTTCGGAATAATTTTATGAGGAACAGTTAACAGAAAAGGTCGTACTTCGGAAAGACGTATGTATACGTCCGAGGCAATGAAAGCATCGGTTTAGCGAGACGTTTATATACGCTGGTGGCACTTAGGATGTTAAAGTCGAAATGTAGGTTTAGCTTCAGGGTATACTATTATTGAAATCAGTACATTGTTATTGTGTAAAGAGGGGCGCGATGAAAATTATGATTGAATATTGGGTCGCAAATATTAAAAGTTTGAGAAGCACTGCATTGTCGCTAACTCATGGTTTTGAGTCGCATTGACATTTCACGGATGGCAGGGAAAGTGTCGAAAATGACGAACGTTCTGGACGTCCGCAGACTTTCCGCACCGCAAGAAAACATTGAAAATGTTTCTGCTGCGGTTCTCAAGAGCAGTCTTCAAACAACGACGACACTAAAAAGAAAGCAACTGTTGTGCAATATCCTCCTTACTCTCCTGATATTGGCCCCTGCGACTTCAGACTATTGCCTGAACTGGTAAAACACTTCCAGGCTCGTTTATTCCAATCTGCAGATGAAATTAAGAGTGCATCGCAGGCTTAATTAAAGGACATGGTTAAAAATGGATCCCAGAAAGGATTCGATGACCTCTACAAGCCATGACAAAAGAGTGTTGTTGTTCAAGGGTCTTATTTTAAAGATGATATGTTTCTATTTTTCGGTAATTTAACTGGTAATATTTTTTTAGTTATATAAACTCATTCCGGAAACATTTGAACCCTACTTCGTATAATTATATATTCTCACAATTATCCGCCCACGCAGTGAATTTTCCTTCGGAAAATAATTGGATCCTTAACAAGGAGTTCCTACGAAAGTGGGGTCCATCTCTAAGGGAAAAAGAAATTTTCTTATTTAAAGTTATCGTGAAAATTAAGGAATTTATTTGGATTCTCCCAGTTTTTTACCTGTTGTAAGAATGATTAAATTTATTAATATATATATTATAAGTCTTCTTGAATGAACTTGGAATTAAATTAGAAATTTTAAATAAAGATATAAACAAAAAATAAGTACAAACAAAATATTTTCGCATTGTTACTGAGGAAAATTGTAAATTATTATTATTTTATTTTATTTTTACAATCCCATTCGATTGATACATAGTGACAAGGAAATTCACTCTGAAAGATGATTTCGTTATGATACGATAAAGCGTGAACTGGTTATCTTTAGTTATTTTATCAATTATAACATAACTACTAAAAAGAATATAATGCAAAGATAATATGGGAATTTCTTATAACAACGGACAAAATAATCAAGAGAGAATATTTGTCTTTAACAAATGTACCTAACCTTTTACTAAACTTTTTTTAAAGTTATTAATGAATTCTAATTTCATTTTTCTGAATGAATAAATCAGTCATTACTTACAAGAATACTTCAACGAGAGAAAAACTCTTTATGTTAAAAATAAAAAATATTTTAATTAATTTCTTATTATAAAGCGTATTAATTTCAATGCAATATTTTTATTATTGATTAACAATTTTGTAATCTAAGCGGAAACTAAAAAAAAAGTTTTTGAACTGATTAATTAGCAGTATCTTCTTTCCTAATTTAGACTAAATATTTTTAACTTATTAATTTTTGATCACAAAAGCTTTCATTATGATTTCAGGAAATTAGACACATTACGCTCTTTTATTAAGAAAGAAAGAGAATATAATGTTTTACGAATTCCAATTAAAAAAAAATCTTCATTTTCAAAGCACAAAGTTTATTTTTTTATTGAGTAAAAAAAAACCAAATATTATCTTCTAGATTTTCACATTTATTGTGTTCATCATTTATAGTATATAATTAATGAATATCAAACAAAGACACTTCAAGGTATTAATAATTGGGAATCTACAATGAGCTCTAATAATTACTTTCCTAATTATTTGGAGAGTATATAAATTTTAAACTAATTGTTATTACCTTATTTTGCGAAAACTTGAACTTTTATTTTTTAATTTTTTTTCCATTCTTAATTTGAAAGGAATCCTTAAACTTGTTTTATATTGCAGGTAAAATTATTAAAAATCAACTAATATCTACAATTACAAAGACAGTTTTTACAACGATCTACAGAGTACTTTAAGTACTTTCAGAGTACGATTCATTTTTAATTAAGCTAAGTTGTTTTAACCAATTCTGTATGCTAAGTATTAATGAAAAACAATTTTTAAATTGAGAAAATTCTATTATTAGTTAATGGAATATGTATTGGAAAAAAATTACTTGTAATTAAGTGGGTTTTTTTTAATATTATTTTAAGATGTGTATTACAAAGCTAGCAAGAAGAGTGTACAACAGCTTTAATTAACCATTTTTTAGAAACTCCTTCTCAATTTTTATGTTCACTGTATCATTTTACTGTTGCATAGTAAAATAAATTAAAATGAAGTTTTAAGCATGTTTTTTTTCCATTGCCATTTTAATGTGCGATATTCATAATTATAAAAAATACATCTAATAAATGACAAAAATAAATTTTCATATGAAAACATTTGTGTTAAATCATTTGTGTAATTCGTAAACATTCGTTTTGAAAATGACAATTTTGCTCATTTTCAGAAGACTAAATGTCAGTTGTATTTGTGTTTGCAAGATTTACAGATTTCATTCAAATTAGAAAAGTTCCAGCTACTTAGAGGCTTTCTATTAATTTAAAAAGCTAAATAATTTAATCAAATTCAACATTTCATACGATATTAAAATTGAGCTATTTTTTTTTAAAAAAAGGATACTGAAAAACTATTAATGAATCTTTTTAAATTTATTGATTTAAAAACTGTTACAAATATATAAGGGAACAAAATTCTTGCCTTTATTATACAAAATACATTACAACATAGCCGTTTGATATAACAATGTAACTTTTGTATTAGTGCATATATCAGTTTTAATAGTTTTTTTGTGCAATTGATGACGGGAGTTTTCCTTCAAAAGGGACTAGGGCAGCGTTTCTCAAACTGTGAGGCATGCCCCCCTTGGGGGTCGTGATAACTACAAGGGGAGTGCGAGCATATTTGAAAGTCGAAAACAAAAGATTATTTAAAAAATTATTAATGTACTGAAAGTAATCAAACAAAATACTTTCAGATATAATAAAATATAAAATACACATTTACACTGACATAATACACTTATAAATATATCAGTATTGTACAATGTACTTCATTATTAATTTAACAATACTAAGTTAAGAACAAGTTTGATAATTATCAGTGAACCCATGGGCTTGTGTGTATTAACACTTATCTTGATAAATTCCAATAATTGCACATGAACTCTAGGAACAATTTAAAATTAATTTTGCATAAATTTAAATATATAAAATTTATAACACTTGTTGTTCTGAATTAGACTGCATATTGAAAAACTATAAGGATAAGAACAATTACTCCGTAACTTTGGAACTCCGAATTTCATTCAATGGTATAATGCAATATTCTAATACTAAATATTTCAAGGAACAGAAATGGTTTTCGGAAGAAGGCAGCAAAACATTTCGTGTTATCAATAATCTAATTATTCTCATCCCTTTTCATATGAAATACTTGTTCAGGCGAGGGAGAATGGGGAATTCAGTTCGGACTCGTGAGGAAATTTCATTAGCATGTGGAGTTCATTAACAATTAGTTGATAACGGCACCGCATGCTCTATTAGATGCAAATTTCATCCGAATAACAATACTATATACATTGGTAGATAAGCCACAGTATCCCACCTTAGCATTTGTTGACGTAAATGCATCAGTAAAAGCTATATTGTACGTGTTGCTTTCAGATGGTTCAGCTGAATTGCTTATGATTTTATTTGTGGTTTCATTGCTAACGTTTTCTTTGGTAAATGTTTAAATAAAACAGAAACTTCTCTTGATACTGTACGTTGAAATGTATTTGAAGAAATGAATGCTCAGTTAATGAAAGGCTCATTATTTTAAGTAGGTTGGTTTAGTTTGAGATTTTGGCAGCACGTTCTTTTGGAACATATCCTGACAATACCTAATAACTGATGATTAACTTTAACCGTAAATTGCATGTGAATACCAATTAAATAAATGTGTAATACCATTGCAAAGGTTTTAAATTATGAAATAAATAGTTAATGGACGAAATTCAGGTTTTTCTTCGTATCGGAAAGGTGGTAAATTTTACCATAATAAGTCGCCATAATAAACCATAATGAGTCGCACAACACATCAATGAAAACCACTAAGTCGTCCGCGGGAGGAAAATGTAACCTTTTCATAGAAACTATTTTGGAACAAAAGTGGTCACACGGTGAACTCAGTCTCCTCAAGTAGCTTAACACTATAAGAAAACATTTGCCATTCTCAAAAAATAGGAAGATATGTGACCAATAAATTCAGAGGGGTGCTAGTAGGCAGCAGGGAGATGACGAATTACCATAGAACAGAGTTGCAAACCACATTTAGTCGGAGTAATTAGCAAAAACAGTTATGAAGGATGTGATATTGAGTGGAAAGAAAAGATGCAATAAGGGTTAGGGAATGCGCTTATTATACGTAAAGCGTTTTAGCAAAACGAACAATGCTCTCAGAAACGCAACAAGTGTTGCCACAGGAATTGTTCGAAGTGGCTGCAGCTTAGGTCGTAGCACAGCCGACACCGACGATTACGTTGAAACAAATCGAGAGTGATGACGCTGTCAGCTGAAGCGACGATGATTTGTGCAGTTAGATCCTCCCCTGTAGCCATCGGAGTCTCATACACTAGCGATTTCAGGGGGCCCCAGATGAAGAAATCTAAGGGATTAAGGTCCAGGAAGTGTGGAGGTCAAGAAACGAGTTCAACGTGGAGGTGATTTCATTTTGAAATCGAAAGATGAGTTGCTGAGCCATTGTGTATGAACCACACGTTTTGGTGCGCAGTGGCTGGCAGCCACTCTGGGAGGACAAACTGTGACGGGCTCACGCGTCTTTTCTTTAACATAACCTCTGGGTTCTTTGACGGCCAAGATTAATGCCAACTCTTTTCCAACCAAAATCCAAGAAGCGAAATGCGAATATGAAATGCAAATAAGATAGCTTATAAAATAACAGAAGTTTCAGTAAGCAGTATGACAATTTAGAGAAAGTTATGTTTGGAAGAGATACGAGAGTGAATTGACAGCCCATCATAAAGTTACCGAGATATTCAGCCATTGATACAAGATGCATACCATTGCACGCGCACCCAGACGTTTCCGTACCGTGATAGAATCTTAGTTTGGATTAAGGTAGGACTGATTATTTGATATTAGGACTTATAATATTATCAGAATTGAGAGTAGGTGTATAATATAATTATTTAGATAAAGTGGTTTAAATTACGCAATTTGGTTTAACTCTCGCTGTGTGTTTGGTTCATTAGACTCTAGCTTATATAAATTTATCTAAATTATTAGAGGTTTAAGTTATATTCTTAATAAAGTCATATTAAGAATTTTAAAATGTCTGATCTTTTTGAGAATCCCACACCTCTAATTCACGCTGACAATTAAAGATATGGTCTCCAAAGAGCGACCATATCACAACATTGTAGGAAAAGCAAGGTATTTTGAGTAATTCATTCGTTTGGAAAGTATATGTATATCCCTGCATTCGTTTATAACCACTCCCTTCTACTCCCTAAGGCTACTATTACTACGATTTTCCCGTACTAAACGTGGTTTGCGACACCATGTTCTATGGTAACTTGTCGTCCCCATGCTGTTTACTATCAACCCTGAATATGTCGGTTGAATTAGGCAGCCCTCTGTATAACAAATCGTAAAATATATCAACTTAAGTGAAAGAATTCAGTTATAGCCTCTACCTTAGATTGAGTGATACAGCGACTAGCGTTGGAAGAAAAATTATTGTTCGACAGAACTTTCGATTGATAAATTGATTGTTTAATTCACTTCGCATCGGAGAAATATTCAGCTCATGCTTATACAGTATTTAAAAGTATTTGGTAGAATTTTTTTTCGGTGAAAATTTTTTCATTTGTTAAACTTAAAAAACAAGAATCCTCAATGTATCTCTAATTATAGTGATAGCATTTCTGGCGTTGAAGGTATAATAAAAACGAAACAGAATTTAATCCATAAAATTAGAAAACCAAAAACAGTAGATTTGTTTTTAAGAAATCCCACAGACTGTTAAATCAATTAAAATAACATTAGAAAACGAGCAGAATTTGATTGGTTATTTTAAATAAAACAAATTATTTTCGAAAATGAATAAAAAATTCGTTATTTTTGTTTTATCTCGGAATATTGCAAAAGAAACGTGAAATTGATGAGTAAGGGCGAGAAAATTAATGAGAGAGAATTTGAAATGGCTGAATTGTGATGGCAAATATAATTAGTAAAAAGAACTATTCACAGTTTTTTCTCTCTTCTGGGTATCATTAAATTCGTTATAATTCGATGCTTTGAAAAATAATTAAAGAAACCTTATTTCCGTTACTTTATACATAAGTTTAAAAAAATTTAGATTGTTTTTTTAAATCATAAGAAAATTGTTAAGAAATTTAATAAGTTACTTTTCTTGATCAATTTAGAAATAAAGGAATATTTAATGATATATGTAAAAAAACATTTAAAAAAAGTGTTTTTTAAGTTTTAGAGAGAAATAGAAACTATATTACTTTTTTTTAAAGGAAAGAGAGAGTGTGTGAAAACATAATTAATTATTGGTTGATACGTTTATTATAAATAAGAAATCTTTTTTTAACATATCAATAAAAACGTTTAAATTATCTTTTTTATTTTCGCGATCAAATTGGATATTTCCTTCAAATAAAGTTCATTTTAACACTACTATAAATTTTTTGAAAGATCTTTGGGGACAGGGTACTTAATGTGTACTTAATATCACAAAAAAACATTGCGGAATTTCCATGTTGTTAAGGGGAGTTAATACTCTAAACATCTTCAAAAAATATATTTTGCGTTTTGATATTTCTAAAATTTCCAATTTTTGGCATTTTAAGCGAAAGAGCATGTTTACTATTTTATGGGTTAGAATTACGTCCAAATGACTCTTAAAAATAATCAGTAACCACTTTGACAGATTACAATGTAAACATTGACTTTTTAAATATGGGAAGCACTTCAAAGCCTTAAAATAGTTTTATTATTAGCCTTAAATAGTTTATTTATTCATACGCAATTAACTGTAGAGTTACTGCAAATCTTACATTTGTTTATTTCTTTTTAGAGCGAAGTCTGCACGTTTTTTGGAGAGATTTGAGTACTTTGAAATTTAATTTTATTCAGTTCAAATTGAATATCGTTTTAGATTTTTTTTTATTTCTAATTATATTTTTATATGCCAATATTACGTAAATTGCTCAAAACATATAATAATAATTATATAGCTCAAAAACATATAGTTTATAAACTTTTTAACGGTAAAAATACTGCAATAATAATGCAAGCAATTTGAATGTCGAAATTGATCCTAGGTCAAATAAATTATGCCCAAAAAATAAAGATAAACTCCTAATATTTAAATGAAGGCTTTTCTTCTGAAGAAAAACATAGGCATTTTTATTGCAAAAATGAATTTAAATATACTTGCATTTTTTTTCCAAATATGAATTGTATTGTAAAAAGTGTGATATTGGCCTAGACTTGCAAGTCTTAAAAGTAACTCTGAACTGGCTATTACATTTGTCTTGCCATTACATTTGGCTATTACATTTGTCTTAATTATTAATATAATTGAATGTTTAAAAATATAACTAAGAATATATATTTTTATTTATATAAATGATAGAAGAACTTTTTCAAATCTTCCATATCTTAATTGGCCTAATTTTAAAAAATTTTCATCGTTCGTAAGGACAAACGGAACTTTTAAAACTTTAGACCTTTCTTCTTTTTGAAAAGTTTCATTAAAATTCTAATTATCTTTTATAAAGTAGTTTTTTTTTCGTTTGCTTTTTGCTTTTGCCGGAATGTTTTTCATTATTTAAGATTCTCCAAACAAAATTTATTGCCGTAATCCTGGAGATCTTGCATATAACCATTTTGAATAATTGCGATTTGTCTGAAAAGATAGTGTTGTACGATTCATTTGTTAATGCCTGTGGCCACATAAGTTTGTGGCGTGCATATAAAATTAATCGTGATGGACACTAGCTGCAGACGACATCAAATGGGACATGTGGACTATTACCATAAAAATGGTCCTAATTCTTATCCTAGGTTTCTGTAATCTCTTTTTATACTCTCTCATTGTACTACCCTCGTACTTGGTGTGACCAGAATGATTACTTTCCATCCAATTAATGCACAAATTCTCCTGGCTATGGTAGCCTAGTGTTCAAGTTCATGGACTCGTAGCCAGGTGCCATGAGTTTGAGAGAGAGTATAAGTTTAGGTGTCCCTCGTTACTTGACCAGGGTTCAAAAGTACGAGGTCCGTTGCCAAAAGCTCTCAAGAAGCTAAACAATGCGACGTTAATATTCAATCACTCCATTAATCATCCATTCAGTAATTTTGATCTATTGTGGCTTCACATAAGTTTGTCACCATCAGCAATTTCACTATTTAAATACAGTCTTCTATTTTTTTTTATCTACAGGGTTGTTTATAATTCCCTCCACTATTTCGAAGCACAATAGTATATAAAAAAAACCTTAATACAAATGCAGGGGGAGGAAGACCATTTGAAAGAATACAGAAACAATTCAAGTTTCATATACATACTTTACAGGTGTTCTATTTGTGAAATCTTGGTTTCACGGCATACATGGATGTGATAGTCCCGCTCCTGAAAAATTACTCAGCATAGCACTATCAGCGTTATTGACGGCGCGTGTATTTCATACATTTCTGCTACGAAACGCGGCAAAGGAGGTGCGCGAAAACGTATTCTTATGTACGAGTAAAACACAAGAAAGGTATTAG
>BMAV01014727.1:30347-56373 GCA_019973955.1 Trichonephila inaurata madagascariensis
TTATTTTTAGTTTACGACAACAGAGGGGAGCAATTTAAAAAAAAAAACGCCAATAATTATTTGAATGGGTGGTAACTCTGAAAATAATTTGAATTTTTCAAAATTTCTAGTTGAGCCTCTGTAGAGAGGTCTGAGCTATATACAGGCAAAATATTATTATAATCGAAGCATTTTTCACAAAAGGAGAACATTTTGGATAAAGATTATTCTAAGTTAATTTTTTGCCAAAATATTGTATTTAAATAATTTATTTTTGTCAAAATGTCCTTAAAATAATTTTATGCATGTATTCTAATCTGAGTGACACTAAATATCACGAAAATTATCCATTTATGCGCTTTTTTTAAAATCATGGTTCCGAACGTAGTCGGATACCTTAACACACTAATGTTCGTTCTATAATTACATTTCTATAATTAATATCTTACCAATATCTCACGGCGATCAGCCTCTCAGCTTTCTGTCTCCTTCTTCTATTCTATTCTTCTACTATTTTACTTCTATTATACTTCCATTCTACTCACACGCGAATACTAAAGCTCCAATACATATCTAATAACTAATCTGCACATCGCGGTTTCTTCTTGGGAGGATTGGATTATAATAATGCCATTTTTTGGCCCAAAAGATTCCCCAAGAGGATTAGTGTGAAAGCGTGATTAAGCCCTGTCACACCTTTTACTTAACAAAAATCGACATATTTGGTGGCAAAGGAATCCTTGCTTGTGGTGTCATAATGTTGGGCAGTTGTATACCTCTGTACTTTTCGATGCGGGTACTGTCAACTCACAGCGCTGTAGGGATGAGATCCTAGAATCCTATGCGAGGTTTTCCTGGGTGTTTTGGGCTCGAGCTACATTTGTATGAACAATAACGCTTGGCCACGCACAACATGTACTGTTGATACATTTCATGAATGAGCGGATATTCGCATAATGAATTGAACCTCTAGCTCTCCGGATCCCAATTTTACTGTATATGTCTGGGATGGTTTAGGAAAAAACGTTACTCAGCATATCTTCCCTCCCAGATTGATTGATTGATTGAATATTAACGTCACACTGTTCAGCTGCACGAGGGCTTTTTGGCGACGGACCACGTAATTTTGAAACATGGTCAAGTGACGTGGACGACACCTGAGCTGGCACCCCCGTCTCCTAACTACCACACCACACCAACGGGAGGACGTTTCAGCTCTCGACAGATTTAACGTGCATCGCTGCCCTACACGGTGGGTCTTTAGTGGTACTGGACTCGAACTCGTGACAAGGCAAGCCACGGTCCGATACCTTTACCACTCGGCTACCGCGGCCACATCTTCCCTCCCAGGAACCCCTGGAATAAAAAAAACTTACTTTTGGAAAAATGGGCTTTGTTGCCACAAATACTTATGGACACATTCATAAACAGTTTGGTACCTAGTTGCAATATTTGTATAGCATTTCACAATAGCCACATTTCATATTAGATAGACTTATCCAGAGTTGGAATCTCTGTGATTCCTTATTTCACACTTTTTGCTATGACTTGTATCTTAATTAACAATCAAAATCCTTTACATATTATGTTAGTATATTCTTTCTGATATTGTAACATGTCTCTGTGCCAAAGTTTGTGCCAACACAGTGAATAGTTCATCAGTTTTCCCAGATTTTAAATTTGTAACCTTAAAGTGTAATTACAAGAAAAAAACACCAGGTTAATTTACCAGGTTACCATATATATAACAGCTTTCTTAGAATTAATTTAAAAAGAGCCTATTGTTGAAATTATAGAAAACAATACGCTGGAAAACAGAAAAAAGATTGGATCGGACTGCGGTGATCGATGGGAGCGGCCATGGGGGGGGGGGGGTGAGAGAGAGAGAGCAGAGTTACGAAATGTTACAATATACATTACACTATTCAGAGCTCAATTATCAGTAATCATCACTTATGATTGTTTATATTGCAAAAAATAACTATTTTGAGTCTGAAATCTTCGTCCCAAAATTAAGTATTTTTCGATTTTTTCGGAATTTCAATTCCTTTGTGGGAATATTAATAGCAATTTTCCCCTCATTTTAATCGCTTCCGTGCGATTCTCATTCTTGTATGCAATGTGTGAAATATTATTTTCTTTTACGAAGAAAATTTTACATATTTTTAATTGTTTCACAAGTGGATTAAAAGTGATTACAAATGCTTCTAGAGATGAAATGTGAAATGTGCATATGAAAAATATACTGATGTAAGTATATGAATAAATATAAGTTTATGCAAAATATCGCTATAAATAAAAAAATAAGACATACTATCGATCTGAAGATATCCGAAAATCTTAAAATTATGAAATTTGCCAAAAGTAGAAAATTTTCTTATGATTTTATTTTATAGGTCATTTTATTAGCTTTATAAAAATACCAAGTGTATTATTTCATATTCATTGTGACTGATCTGTATATATATTCGCGTATCTTCCTCTAATCCTCCGTGAAATCATTGGGCTATCATTCGCGTTTATTCACAACCAACCCCTTTGAAGAAGAAACCGTGATATTCAAACTATGTCTATAGTCAAGGCTTTCTAGCTAGCAAGGAGGAGAAGGAGAGGGAAAAAGTCAGAAATCAGGTGAGATTGCTACTGATCAGTTATCACTCAAATTTATATAATACTTCAAATATTAAATAGATGAAAGAATTAAGGTGACGATTGGTCAGTAAAGTTAAATTAACTAGGAAAATAGAATTGATCCTAAAATAAAGAGATCGATATTTGCAATCTTCTGAAAATTCGCATCTCATTATGTTCCACGTCTATTGCTTACATTGAGACATTCTCTTGTTGTTGAAATTAATTGAATCAGTGTTGTATTTTGTGAGATCAATAAACAGATTGTTTTTGGTTATGGCTAGTGTTTCTTTCTTTTCCTCCCGCATCTCTGGGTGGGCAAGAGAGAGGGAGAATTCCCTCACATTATTAGAACTAAAACTGCAAGTATTTTAGTAAAGGCAGGTGCCACTCCTTTAAGCAAGATGTCATACTTTAAAATGTGTTTTACCTCGAAATGTGTGTTTGTGTTTTTTGAAAATGCTCAAACGGAAAAAGCGATTGCTCAAAAATTTTTGAAAATAATCAACTGAAATGTTTTGTGTATTGATGTGAGGTCAATTAAAATATATTTTCAATCGAAATAAACCCAAGTTCAAATTTACTTAGTCGCATCATGGCCAATGTTAAATCAACAAAATTCAACTAGATTAATTACTCAAAGATTAGACGATCATTAATTTACGTTATAATTAAATTTATTATTGCACAGTTAAAATTTTACTTTTTCAATAAAAGGAAACTTAGCTTTAAGAAGGGAGGACCGGAGAGCAGCATGGCTGGCCTGTGTCAATGGGGGAGGGGGGGAGTAGCTACTTCAATCTAGCTTTCGCACCTCTACATGGTAGTTTGGGTGATTTTTGGGTCCAATCTCTCGAAATTGGCGCGCGTCTCTTTAAATAGTGAACCGAATCACCTGTGTGCAGATTCTTTGGCAGGACTCATTACTGTCATCCAAGCTGAGTCTCTGATTGGATATTTCCAATCGCGCAGAGTTACATTTTATAAAATTTATGGAAATTTCGATCCCAACAGGGGACCGATAATCTTTGACAGACCCTTTCCGAAAGAATGTAACAACATCCGGTCAAGGGGGCACATATAGAAATTACCAATAAAAGGGGGCATTCCAGCCTCTAATTAGTATGTTCTGTAAAATGGTAGAAGTGTTTTAACCTTTAGATTTATCAATCCCTGTTTTATTACAAAATTTACACACACAGTCACTTATGTGAATATAATCCATGTTTTTTTAAAACAGTTTCAAATAACAACTAAGATAAAGTGCTGTTGTTTCTGTAAAATTTAACAATTATAATTAACAAACCAACACATCAAAATAGAAAATTTTAGAACTTGTTTATAAACTTTTTGTACAGAATGAACCCCATTTATGTAATTTTTTGTAAATTTTTACCCATTCTTTTCCCGTTTTAGTAATAATAATTTCTTTTTCTCGTATTTATTTTAGCATATTTTTCTTAGAATGTACTAAATATATCAGAAAACCACAAAAAAGTCCCCCTATCTCCATTTTATAAATAAAATGTTGTCGCAAGTAGTCGAATACCTAAGTGATTATCTGATATTTTCAAAGCTTAAATGTAATCCTTTACATATTACTGGGATTTCCTACACGTCAACACTGAAAGACAGTAAAGTATTTATTTTTTTTTCTTTGGTCTTCACAAACATTTCTATTCTAATTGTTTTCATCTATTTGTCTTAAAAGTTAAAAATTTAGGTCAATCTTGTAAACAATGAGAAAGCTATTAATGTGTATGTGTTTTATTTTCCAGTCGTTATAATTTAAAAGAAAGTAAGAAGAATTTGCAGAGAAAAAAAGGGAAATGTGTAAGTTATAAATAGATAAAAAAAAAAAGTGTTTCTTAAAAATATTTACTTAGGATTTTTTCAGTGTGACTTTTCTTTGGTTTGGAACTTGTTCACTTAAATTCCGCTTGTTTACATACGGAAAAATATCTTGAGGGTATCGAACTATCAGGAATTTGAACCTCTTATGATTCCAAAACATGAGTATTTCAAAGAATAACTGAAGATAAGAACAGTTTTATTGTTTTTGTTGGAAGATAATATTTACATGTTTTCAAAATAAAGATATATATATTTCTTTTTTCACTGAAAGTAGCATTTATATTTTCATTGTTCTGGAAACCTTTTAATTTTTGAAGCATCGAGGAAATTAATTTTTTTTTATTCCTTCAATATACATTAAAACTTAACATTTAACAGAAAGTAAATATCTATGTATCTCAAAATAATTTAAAATATAATAGCAAAGGAGACTATCAATGCTTTCATTTTGTTGACGTTGTAATATATTTCCTTATTCCAAAATCCCTGTTGTTCAGTTGGCTAAATTCATGACCGTCACGTGATACATGCAATCTTTTTTTTTTCATTGAATTCAAAACCAACTTTAAACTTCACTTACTGTTCTACATGTACAGTTTAGATAAAATTTGAAATTTGATAATTTGATAAATTTGCTTAAATATTAAGATTCTTCAAAACGTTTTTCAAAATCAATTAAAAAAAATTCTTATATTACAAATATATTCTATCAAACTCGAGTGAATTCTGTTTACCTATGTGCGTTGATAAATGTATACTTTTTAAAGAAAATTTTTTGTTAAAAGCACGTATTGGCAATAGCGAAGAGTATAATGGATTGTCTCTGCAAACACGTGATTGTAGTTATCATGTAACTAATGACGTCACATAAATTTAACCCATTCCAGACAAATTGCTAATTTTCTCCTTCCATCATTTTATTAACAACTGATTCTCGTAACATATAGAACAACAATATTAAATCAGACGGTACCGTAACCTAATGCAATCTATTGAATAAAAATACATTGAAACAGGTATTATTGGTGCCACTGTCTCAAACGAATTACTACTTTGTCTTTAACTGCTTTAATTTTCCCATAGGATAGGGAACATGCGTTTAGAATCCCCCTTCTTAAGGATTTCCAAGGATCTGTGGCATGAGTTGCCTCGAAATCTATAAAATTTTTGTGTGAAATTAATACCTTGATATATAAATTGCTTTATGATACTTTTCCAATCCAATCATATTAAATATTAAAAATTATAATTGGGAAGTTTTAATTTTACCTGCTGCAAACATTCTGACATTTTCAAAAAAAAAAAAAAAATAATAATAAATAAATGCCGAAAAAAATTTTTGAAAAGGATTTTAGCAATACAATTTTACGAATTTGTAAAAAATCTCTTGTCTGGAATAAAAAGTAAGTGTTAATTGCATAAAATATGTTAAATACATTTAAACTAGGAAAAATCTAATTATCTAATAAAATATCTTAATTGCATAATGCATATGTTAAAATATCTTAATTGCATATGTTAACCATAAAATATCTAGAAAAATTTCAGACTAACTATCAAATTAAAATTGACTAGACATAATAAAATATTTTATAAATATATAATAGTATTTTGGTTCCGTGGTTTTTAGTCACCAATATAGTAATTAGTCATTTTTGAGTCAATATAAGGATATCTTTAGAACAATATTTATTTATTTCGTTTTTTGTTCGACAGTATATATTTTCTGATTCTCCCATCTTTGAAAATAAATCTTTTATTCAAAGTTAGACTCTTAAAAATGCATAGAAAGGATGAATTTAAGGAAAATTAAGTTTGTATATAAATATCGAAACACACACACACACACACACACATATATATATATATATATATATATATATATATATATTTGAAATATTTTATATCGTCTAGAGAACTTTTTATTTAATTAAATATTGGTCCTTGAAACTAAAATATTGTTTTTATATTTGTTTCATTTGGTAAAAAAACATTAAATTTTACTAGTGTAAAGAATCCTTTCAAAACTCTTTTGGAAAAAAACATTCGAAAAAATATTTAATATCCTCCTTAGTTAGTAACTTCTAACTTTAATAGAGTATAAAATATTCTTATATTATTTTAGAGAATAGGATTTTTCCCGTAAATTAAAAAAGTTTTTATTGAAAACTATCCTTATAGTATCATTCATTAATCATCTGTTGATTTTAAATAGCAAGGAAAAATTTCTAAGAAATATTTGTAGTTAAATTTTCTAGTATATATATATGTCGAAGTTATTTCTTCTTCTATAGTAATAAACAACTTTAGAAGCTTATGAAATGAATGACAGAAATAAAATTTCTAAAAAGCAAAAAATATATTCCACAATTATAAAATGTATCTGTAATTTAGTTATGTTTTATAATAATATTTTATTTAATTATATATTTCAATAAAATATAACTGTAATAATATAATAATTAAATAACTATTTTTCTTGTTAGAATAAAACAAATATTTATTATTTAAAAAGCCTTTTTTAAATAAATTTATTTAAATGTAAAAATAATTAAATAAATGAAAAAAAAAAAAAAAAAAAAAAATTTTAAAAGCCAAATACCAACATTTAACAACGGCGTCGTAAGCGGTTACTTCACCACTTAAGGCACTGCACTAGTGGAACTTGGCCAAACTTATTTGTATATAAGCGGAGTATAAATTTTTAAGGCTATTTTCTCCGAAGTGACTGGCCATTCGGTGCAATTGCATTGGGGGTTGAACACTGTAAAAGAGTGCTACTATTACACAAAATCTTGTCCCCAATTAAATTTCTTATGTCGTGCTCCCCTCACTCTTATTAGTAAAAATAATAGAAAATAATTCGTCAAGTTCCAATACGATATAATATGATTATATGTCTAGATATTTAGTATGCAGTAAGGTAAAGGATACAAATTGTTAATTCATTAATATTCCTTCTTCTCATTTGCATTAAATTAAATTGGAGCCCTAGAATGTATTATGCATACTATGTGGCTTCGATAAAAACAAGTTTGATGCATTATTTTAGGTCAGCGTTTCTCAAACTGTGGGCGCGCCCCCCAGGGTGTCGCGAAAACTCTACGAGGGGGGCGCGAGTATATTGAAAAGTCAAAAACAAAAGATTATTTTTTATAAAAAAAGTTATTAATTTACTGGAAGTAAACAAATAAAATACATTCTAGCATCATAAAAAATAAAATACACTTTTACACTGATATAATACACTTATAAATGTATCAGTACTGCACATTGTATTTTTAATTAATTTAACAATACTAAATTAAGAACGACTTTAGTAGACCACATGGGCTTGTCATATATAAAACTATATACAAAAATTAACACTTATCTTGATAAATTGTACGGTTTATAATTATTCCCTTAACTGCTAAATTAAAGTTACGAGATTCGCTCCCCAATGCCCCCATTTTTCAAGTAGGTGCGTGTATGTTATGTATTGGGGAGGAAGAGAGAAAAAAGGGATAAATAAGCAAACCCTCGTATACACTGTAAATGTCATTTTATTGCATTCCAAAGCCTTCGGAATAATTTTATGGATAGCAGTGCACAGAAAAGATCGTACTTCGGAAAGACGTATATATACGTCAGGGGCAATTAACGTACTAGCTAAGTGAGACGTTTATATACGCCGGCAGAACTCAAGAGGTTAAAGTCGTAGTGTAGGTTTAGCGTCGAAGTATGGTATTACTGAATTTAATACATTGTTATTGTACGGAGGGGGGCGCGATGCAAATTATGATTGAATATTGGGTCGCAAATATTGAAACTTTGAGAAGCACTGTTTTAGGGAGTATCAAGTTACCAAAACAGAGATTAGATTACTTAGATTTCTACGAAAGAAAGTCCTTTTTCTAAAAGTTTATTTTATTTCTTAGGGATTGAATAAGGGAATATTAACATCACACTATTCAGCTACACATTGGCTTTTGGTGATGGACATCGTAATTTTGAACCATGGACGAGGGTGACACCTGAGCTGGCATCCCCCTCTTATAACTTCCACACCAACCATCGTGTGGACGTTTGAACATCGACTTATTTAACGTGCATAGGCCCCACTACACGGTGGATCTTCATCAGTACTAGGTTCGAACTCATGACACACATTCCAGCCATGATCATACCACTAGGCTACCACGACCTCTAATTTGTCTCCAAAGATGAATTCGAAATGTCTTATATAAGTCTGAAAATATGTATATTTGTTGTAGCACACTCATATAACTTAACAACAATATTATGTGACTTTCTTTGAAAACTAAACGACTTTTAGGCTTAAACTTTTTCTTGAAAAAGCTTCCCATTTTTCATAGTAGAATTATCAGAAGTAGTTTCAAAGTTTCCATTTTATTATTTCTAGGAATTTTCAAAAAAAAAAAAAAAATAAATTAGAAAGTTTTCCTACCGTGTTATCACTTATAAAGACGAGACAGAAATACAAGAAAAATGTTTCCATTATACATCATCAATCATAGATGCATTTTTAACAAAAAAAAAAAGAGAATAAAAAAAGTTTAGAACTTAAAAGCATTCTTTATTTTTGTAAAAGTAAAATATTCTTTTTTTCGCACTAAAACATAAAACTGAAATACCCCCACTTGGGACTCTTAACTCCTAGGGAATAAACGTTTTTGCAGTTTTGTGTGACATATACTTTTATAAAACCAGAAAAATGAAGATATCGAAGTACATTTTGTTTATACAGACATAAACATGGTCGAGGTATTGATACTTTCATAATATCTAAGCAAACTTGTAATAAAAAATTTACGTCGCTCTCTTAGAGATAAAACATTTAAATCCAAACAATTCATCATCATTTATTTATGTCTGGATTTTAAAAACCGTGTTCTGAAATTTTAAGCATCGGTAGAATTTTATGTGATTAATTTTAGTTTATAAAGAGATAAACATTTTATTTTAACTTGAAATGCCTGCTTGATTTTTTTTTGAATAAAACACTATATTATCGAAAATGTAATTGCTTATGTATGCCATGTTTTAAAACTGAAATATCATTTAGTATAGTTAAGGTAAACAATTCTGACTAAATATTTGCTACAAATATTGGGTAGCAAAATTAAATTTTTACTTATAAAAGATTGCTTTTCCAGTAAAAGTGTTTTGGTTGTATCATTGATGTATTAAACCATCCGCGATCACGTTCGGAGTACTTTTTTTTAAGAAATCGCATACATAAACATTACATAAATGCTATTTTAGGAGTAAATATCAATAAACACCAATATATTTAATGAACAATATTTAAAAAAATTACCTAAATTAAAAAAAATATATAAGTGAAATTTTAGCAATATTTTTGAAAAACTTCGAAGAAATTAGACAAAAAAGTAATAAACTTATATCAGTAAAAGTATTACTAAAACAAAGTAGATGCATTTATCTAGAGAATGTTCTAAAATGTTAATGTTTTATTAAAAATTTAATTATTTTTGAGCTGATTGAGTAAATATTATAAGAAATGTGACATTCTTTATGAGACCATTATTTAAATAACAGGCCATACCTCAAAAAATATTCATACAATAAGAAATATTTTAGTACATTCTCTTGAAAATAATATAAATATTAGGTTCAAAAAGTTTTATAGAAGTACATCTATGACATTTTGAGTTTTCCGACTTCATGATAGATTTCGAGCAATTTAAATGCTCATTTCTCGTAGATCAAAGACCCACTTCAGGTTCTACTAATTTCATAAAATTATTGTAACTTGGCCTCTAGGTAACACAGAAACAAAACAAAGTATGTTTTGTAAACCAAAAGATCCCTATATTGAATAAAATAAAACATAAAAATATCTGTTTTGACCGAATTTGGTCATTTTCAATGTGTTGGCTTTTAACATTCTTCATTTACTTTTCTCTTTATGGTTTCTTTTACTTTTACTTCTTGAAATTATGTGGGTTTTTTTGTTCACTTTCATGAAACAATTGAAAAATTAAAATGATATTAAATATTAACTATGAAAGAGTATGAAGTTATATCTGTACGATGCTGATTTAATTTAATTTAATTCTTCAGTTATATTTCCGAAATTATGAGTTGTAAGTTTTTTAATGTTCTAATAATTGTTTAATGTTTTTATTGAACTCCACAGTAGCATCAACAGATTCACATTTGTTGCTCGCAAGACTCCATCGGGGCAAATTCCTGGCATCTCAGCAGAATTCAAAGGCATTGTTGAATTATATTCTTGAACATTCGAAGTATGGTTTTGTCCTCAATCCTTATAATACCTTAGCATAAATGTGCATAAAAACGCAATAAAGTTGCTTTGTTTGAAGCAAAATAAATTCATTGGCTGATTTTGAAAATAAAATCTATCTCTATCGACAATTTGTTTACCTTGAAAAAATTCGACGGAATTTTTGTCCTTATTTGCTAATTAGTTTTTGTAGTCCATTGCATTAGTCAGTTTATTCACAAAAAATACTACAAAATTAATGAAAAGGAAAGGATCAAAACCACGAACCACGAAGAGATAGAACGATGGTACGCTCACACTTATTTATGCTTGTTGCCACTTTAAAAAAATCAAGTTTGGATAATTCGAAGGATTCATAATCTAGAAATTCATCATGTCTGCTACTGTGGCGATAATAATATTTGTATTTCAACAGCCTACAAGAAAGACAATATTTCTCTGCCAATCGACTGGATATACAATTTTAATTAATATTGCAATAATTCTAACGAATGCTTTGTACATGCAATACAGAATCTTTCACGTAATTTTTTTCCTTAGTTTAAAAATACTTTATATATTGTTGCAAATTCCAGAGGGTACAAACAACGTATGACTGCAATTATTTGAATAATAAGATTTATTAATGAACAAGGATGTACAAATGACTACATGTAGACCATTTAGTGTCTATGCAGAAAGACATATTATGACAGATTACTCACAACAGTGCAAAAAACATTGGCTATAAACAAGATTTTGCACCGCTCCAGAAACGGCTGTCTAAAGCAGAAATTTAAATAAATAAAATATCTGGTCTCAATGAAGTCAACCCACAGATTCTGATCTCGACTGAATCTCTTCTGAACTGCCTTGTTTCAAAGGTCTTTTATAAGGTCTATTTCTAACAGGGTCGATCCTAGAGACATCTCGATGGTTCCTTTTAGACATTGTATTTTTCGTCGAATATGATGCCAAGGGCAATAAAGTCATTAATCTGGATACATTGGTCACATCTTTTATGATTGCCATAATTTTATTTTTTTCACGCTGGGAAGCGGATTTCATCTGTAAAATTCAATTTTCCCACAAATGGAGTATTGCTGCAGAGAATATATATATATATATATATATATATGTATATATATCATACGTGACGTGTCTCAATATTCATGTACGGGTGAGAAATGAGTCATGTATAAGCAATAGTGCCCATTTTATATTTGCAAATAAAAATTAATACAACATCGCATTTATTCTTCCCTCACTGGCATGCACTTAGAAACTTAAGATCAATATTTTATTGGACCACCGTTTACCTTGATAAGTACTCTGATTCGCTTGGGTATTGAGTCTACATACTTCTGAAGTGCATTTATGTCTAGAGGATACCATGCATTGTCTATGCAGCTTTTTAGATCTTGTAAATTAGATGGAAGTGGAGAATTCTGTCGTATGTGTCTTTCCTCTAAATCCAACACATTTTCTATGGGATTAACATCCGAGGTATGCCAGGATGTTGGAAGCTCGAACATCCTGGATGGATTCCAACACTTTCCGATGACCAGAGAAAGTGTTGGAAGTCTGACTGATGTTAAGCAAACCAACTTTGGACGCTTCTGGCATGATGTATAGTTGCAATATCGTTCATTACGCATCTGTCACCATACGGGTAAAAATGAAATATTGCAGGGTGCATTGGATCTGCAACTATGTGTAGGTATCACATAGCTGCTTGTTTACCCTCAAGGAACACCAAGGGCCACTTCAATACCTTATATCATGATACTTTCTCCAGACCATTTCACAGTGCGAGTAAGGCAAGAAAGATTCATGGTTTCATGGGGTTTCACAAAATTCGATGTCTTCCATTAGTGCAAAATAAGGTCTAGCGTGAGTCATCATCACATAATCCGTTTCCAATCCTCAGATATCCAGTGTCTTCTTTCCCGACACCACTGCAAACGAATTTTTGCATTTCGAGAAGAAATGAGAGGTTTTCTCACAAGCACCGACTATGCATTCCTATCCTCTGCAATTCTCTGTGTATGGTTCGAGATGAAATCTGTTGGAAAGAGCTTTGTTTGAATATTTGTTTCGGCTGAAGCACAGTAAAGTCCCTGTTCTGCCGTACAATTTGTCGGTAATGCCTCCGTACATGATCTTGGAAAACTTTCCCCAAACCGCAGTTACGTCTTCTAGAGAAGGATTGTGGGGTGTCGCATACGTATCCACTCCAAATGTCACAGACAACAGTGGGGTACCCCGGTGAATCGTGTTTCGTACATGATATACAGAAGCGATCGTCCCCAAGGAAAGTTGCATTGAACGGACAACCTAGCGATAAAGGGGTTGCAGACTGGTGCAAATATGACTCACCTGTCGCTAAAGGGTTAAATCAATACCAGAGTTATTGCCAACCTACCTCGTAATTTTAAGCCATGGTCAAGTGAGCCTGAACCGGCACTCCACTCTCCTAACTTCCATATAACATCGACGTGAGGGATTTGAGCTACGCCTGATTAAACGTGCTTCAGCTCCTTTATATAGCGGTTCTGTAGTAGCATCATGACGCCAACCCTCACCTCTTCAACGCTGATCACTAGTTCTTGACCATCACTAGGGAACTAGCAACAGAGGGGTGATAGACTTGAGAAAATCTGCTCTAGTATATTGTTATGAGACATAAAATTTACAACTTAGCCCTATACATCGTATTCCTTTACTGTGAAAAGAAATCCCCTTTGCTAAAATTCAATTTTTATATAAAAAAAAAATAAATAAACTTTTGTGTTCACCACACCCTATTCATTTCCTTTATAGGTTTTCAGAGTACCCTCTCAGCAATCTGTAATATCACCAGTTTAGCGTTCGAATGTTAATAATTCGTATTTTTTCCTTGAATGAAATAATAAATCCAGAGCAAAGAAAAATCTTCAGGATATTCAGCTAACATAAATGTTTAATATTTCTGACAGAAAATTTGAAAAAAAAAACACTTTTGGAACAAAAAACCTTTTATCACTTATAACATTCAGATGAAGGAAAATAAATCTGATAAAAAAATTTGTTCTTGAAATATTTTAGAAAAAAAGCCGATTACATTGTATTTGATGGTGGATGTTGCGGAAGCACTTTTTTTTCAACTGTCCCTTCAATACAAAAGGAAAGAAGTTTTCAACAGAATTGCTGAAGGGTATGAGAATAAGAAGCATTTTATTCCTTTTCTAAGATCCGAATTGCAATTTGTCAGGTTTCAACAAATGTCAACGTTCGAAATACGAACACGGAATCAAATGGGAAATGTAATATTGTTAGAGAGTTTCACATTCACTTTATTCTTTAAAAAGCAACTATTTGTCACAATATTTTATGCATTCTTCATGCAAGAGTTTTTTTTAATAGAAATACAGTGAAATACGTTTAACACGAAAACGCTTTGGACGAAATATCAGTTAACATGAAATATTATAACGGTCTTGATAAACTACTATGTATTTTCATGTACTTTTATTCATAACATGAAACGAAACTCGCTTAGCACGAAAATATTTCCCTTCTGGGAATGAAAACAATACAGAAAATACCAAGCCAGATTGGAGTGTCCTATTTTATCATCGGAAGAATGCATTGAAGCAGAGGATGATAATCTACGTACAATCTCAATTGTGACAGACAAAGACATTTTGCAGTTGGTTCAAAGCTCGAAAAATATCATTGATGGTGATTCCGACGACGAAAATGAAATGAATAATAGAGTTCTTATTCCTACGTTATTTGAAAGAAGAAACGTCCTAAAAAATATGCGCAGTTATTAAAACTCATTCCAAGGGTGACAGGAATAACAAAGGGGACTATATCGAACAATTTGCTGACAATTCGATGCTAAAAAAACAATGCAGATAAAATTATCAGATTATTTTTCAAAAAAACTCAATAAATGTCTTGTTTTTCAAAAAAGTTTGAAAATTTTGTATTAAATTTCTTTAAGTTCTTATGAATGTTTTTGTTTCATTGATTTTTATTAGATATAAGCATGTATAAATATCTATGTATAACTAAAATAAACTCTTTTTTTAAACCAACTTTCGGCCAAGGCTATCTTAGTCTAATCCATTTTGTTCTGTTTAGTGCAGTGCTTCTTAAACTTTCAATATACGTGGCCCACTATTCAATCATCATTTTCATCTCGCCCTCCTCCATACAATAACAATGTATTGTGAATTCAGTAATACTTTACTTTGACACTAAAGCTACAATACGACTTTAACCTCTTATGCGCCCCCGACGTATATAAATGTCTCGCTCAGCCAAAGCATTAATTTTCTGAATGTATATAAGTCTTTCCGAAGTACGATCTTTATCTGTGCAGGGCTATCCATAAAATTATTCCGAGGGCTTTGGAATGCAATAAAGGTTTTTGACAGTGTTTGCGGAGAATTTACTTATTTCGGAGGATTTGCTTATTCATTTCATTTCTCCTCCCCGCCCCCTCACCCCCCCCCCCATCAAAATACGCTCGTCTACGTGGTGAATGGTGGTATTAGGGAGCGAATCGGGAAACTTTTAATCGGTAGTTAAGGAATTAATTATAAACCGTACGAATTATCAAGATAAGTGTTAATACAAGCATATGGGGGGCACTGTTAATTATCAAACTTGTCTTTAACTTAGTATTGTTAAATTAATAATAAAATATACATTGTACAGTAATACATTTATAGGTGTATTATATCAGTGTAAATGTGTATTATATATTTTATTATATCAGAAAGTATTTTGTTAATTTACTTTCAGTAAATTAATTTTTTAAATAACCTTTTGTTTTCGACTTTTCAATATGCTCACGCCCCCTTGTAGAGTTATCATGCCCCCAAGGGGGGAGCGCCCCACAGTTTGAGAAACGCTGGTTTAGTGCAATTGTTTTCCATCTATTTACTCCGATGTTATGCAAGCATTTTTCTAAATTTTCTAGACAGGGTCTGCCTCTTCTATTACTGCCTTTTGGTTCCAAAACGTTATTTGCTTAATTGAGTTGTTAAAAATTGAATAACTTAATCATAATGAAAAATAAAATAGACTTAACTTTGTTGAATTATATGTTTTTCCCCTCGCAATATCGAAATTCTTTTTAACACGAACAGATATTTCAGTCATTTCAGTTTCTTGTTACGAGATTTTCTTTGTACAGAGATTTTATGTATAGACACTTTGAACTTTTTTTTCACCTATACAAATTTATCAAAATTAGAATAAATTTTGAAAAACAAAAGAAATTTTTATATTAGGTATGCTTTAAATGCTTTTTTTTAACAATGAGAATAATGTAAAAAAATTTCAAAAAAGAGATTATTCAATGTACGTGTGTGTACGAAAGAACCCTTTAAGTCAATTTAAATATATTCCTTTAAAAATAATAATAATAGAATCATATATTACAAATGCAACATCGAAAACTAGCATCTTGTATAGTAGCATTAGAGCCAATATGAATGAAGCATGGTTACCTTAGTTGGAGTAAAGACATATCTAAACTTTGAAAGAAAGTACAAAGTTTCTGCAGTTATTGTAAATATTTCTCTTTTAAGAGAAGAAAAAAAAACCGGTTTGATTATACAAGCTAAATTAGTAATGATAAAACATTTTTGCGAAGCGACGAATTTACTCTCCTTATCTTCGCATTCAGAAGAGAGCAAGGAACCTGGAAAAAAATCTTTAACGTTGGACAAAAAAAAAAGTGTGTGTGTACATATGTATGCACGTAAGAAGTTATACTTCTTTGGCGTAACAAGATTAAAATCTTTCTAAAAATCTTTTGTAGGGCAAGCTGGGCAAAGGACGAAAGGCGGCTACCAGTAGAGTTGAATGATACTAACCTTCAGTCAATCGGTCGAGCCAAACCTGAGGTAATCACGATTTAAATAAATTTAAACACCCCCGCACAGGGACAATAGGGCCAATAATATGTTGAGGGGGTCGAAGGCGTTAATGATCTGTTCCGTTCTGCATATTTCTAGAAAAAGTATTTTCGCATCCGTTCCTACGGAACACAAAGCAAAGGTTCGCTGACGCGGTGGTATAGCTCAGTGGTAGAGCATTCAACTGCAGATCGAGTGGTCCCCGGAAAGAAACGCAGGTGTCTTCTTCTTCAGGGAAGTGAAGAGAAAAATTTGCTTGAGGATTTTGAAGGTGTGAAGGATTTGTCCCGTTCTGGATATTTCTAGACAAAGCATTTTGGTATCCGTTCCTACGGAACGGAAAGCAGACTCTCTGACACGTGGTGTATAGCTCAGCGGTAGAGCATTCAACTGCAGATCGAGTGGTCCCCAGAAAAAAACCCTGGAGTCATCTTCTTCAGGGAAGTGAAGAGAAAAATTTGCTTGAGGATTTTGAAGGTGGGAAGGATTTGTCCCGTTCTGGATATTTCTAGACAAAGCATTTTAGTATCCGTTCCTACGGAACGGAAAGCAAAGGCTCTCTGACACGTGGTGTATATCTCAGAAGTAGGGCATTCGGCTGCAGATCGAGAGGTCTCCGGTTCAAACCCGGGTGACCCCTTCTTCAGGGAAGTGAAGAGAGATATTTTTCTGAGAATTTCGAAGGCGGGAAGGATTTGTTCCGTTCTGTATATTTCTAGACAAAGAATTTTCGCATCCGTGACGGTGTGCGCGCGCATTGTAAAAAATTACCCTCATCCTATTTCTCTAATGCCCCAAAAGAAGTACAACTTCAAAAAAAAACAAAACGATCCGCTGTGAAAAGCAAAGGTTTTATTTTTTTCAACTAGGAAAGATTTCTACCTTAAAATAAAAAGTTTTAGCTCGATCATAAAATATCATAAATCTGTGTAAGAATACGAAAAAGAAATCCTTTATTATCAGCTGAATCTGAGAGAGCATTTTGTGCTGCCAGGTTGTTCATAACAAAGTTAATAACTAGACTGAGTGATGAAATCATAAATTGCTTAGGTTTTCTTAAATCATTCTTTTAAAATGAATAACTAAAATATTTTAGTAGCGTATTTTTAACTCAATATAAAAATGAGAAAAGTTTTTGGAATCAATGTTTATCCTCATTTTGTGTAATTATTCCTACCGATCCAAAATAATTTGTTTTTAGATTCTTCGAAATTTTGATGCTGATGCATTCCCGGTAATGAATTTCACGTTCCCGGGATTTTTCGGAAATTCCTAGGAAGGAAAAAAAATCAGAAAATCATGAACTCTATTCTTTATCTGAGTAAGAAACAAATTTAATACGTTTAAGCGAATAATGGGATGGAATAATTAAAATTTCTTGATACAAGCGTTTAATTTGATCTCTTCTAATATTTCCTTACAAAAATCTTTTATTTATTTTTCAGCTTAAAGGGCTAAGTTTGAAATTAACGATGCTTTATTAAAAGGAGATACTAGAAACTTTGTAAAGCTTTATCATATTTGCTTGCTTCTGAAGACATTCTAGGTAAAAAGTTATATAATAAATGATGGTAATTATTTTCAGAATTAGGTAATTGTTTCAGAAATGAATTTAAAATGCAAAAAAAATTGGGAATTTAGTTATTTCACTTGATTTTTCTATTGAAAAGTACTTAAAATAAACTAATAACAAGTAATATTTAAAAACAATTAAGTCAACTCCTACTTAGGTCAACAAAGAAAAATATTATTTTAGTTATTTTTTATGAAATAGTTATAATTAATATAAATGTGTATATACATGTTGCAGAATTACAATATTAAGTGACAAAAAAGAAAGCAATTTTCCATTTTTCTTTCTATATATCGTGTTGGGCTGTTTTTTGCTTGTTTGTTACTATTTATTCATTAATTAAATTTAATTATTCTAATAAAATAATAAAGTAAAAAAGAAATCACATTTTCAGAAATTATAAAAAGTTTTTGGATTAGAAGTTCCAATGAGCTATTCATTGCGTTACAGAGACACAACGAACGATTTTTCTTTCTATACATTCTGTTGCACTATTGTTTTTGTTTTTTGCTATTTATTAATTTTTAAATTTAATTTATAAATTAATATTTAAAAAACTGTATTAACATCAAGTGTTATCCACTACAAGTTTAAAAAAATGTATTTGAACTTGAATGGATGGATAGGAAGTATTAAGTTAAGGATTGAAAATTTGAATAATATATATATATATATATATTAATATAAAATAGAAGTACTAGAACCTACAGTGCTAAAGCAGGAAGAAATTGGAATTCACCAGACACAACAAATGAGTACAAAAAAAGTCTTTGGACTAAACAGGAGACCTATTATGATTTCTAAAGCTGTCGCTGAATTAGGCCAGCGAATTAGAGTTAGCAATGCTTTATGGATCCACCTTCCCCGTACAGCAGAAATTTTCGACATAATAGGAAAAAAACCAAGTTGAAAAGTTAAGCCTAATACAACATTGGGAAGAAAAATTGCTAATATAATAAAATGAAACTCAGAAAAGAGAACAGTAATGAATGTCTCAAAGAGAGGAATAATAATAATAATAAAAAATAAATAAATAAACCCACTTACATGTAAAATAAATACTGGAGATTGAAAATTCAACCTTCCACTATAAATTCCCAACGCGAAATGGCGTAAAATGACGAAAGCTATTGAGACGACTATTCGAGAATAAATAATCGTGGCGCCACCTGGATATTTACTTTGCAATTAAACAAACCACTAAAAAATTCTTTTATAAAAATAAACTAAATAAAGGAAGTTTTAAAACGATAAAGATCAAAGTTAAGAATAGATAATATCAAATAGAGATATATTACAAAGTAAATAAACTTGGATGATTATATCTAATCTATATATTGCAATTAAAATAAGTGCTTTAAAATTAAATTTCAATTTACTAAATTTTTTAAATAAAAGCAAATGTTTGAATGTACTTAATTATTATGAATTATCTGTTATAATTACCCATTAAAGTTTCAAAAGAAATCACATAACTTGCTAAGCAAAATAAATTTATTTTTCATTGAAGAAAATTTGTTAATTTCCCAAGCTCAATAAATTTTCAACCTAACATTTTAAAAATTTAATGAAATAAGAGAATATATTTTTTTACTGTTGTCCTTTAATCATCAAACAAGTATATTACCTATTATAATTTATTGCATAATTTAGCGTTATTCGCCGAATTTGCATTTTCATACGGAAATAATTTTTATTTAATTTAATCACGTTTGAATTTTTTTTAAAAAAAAATAATTTTTCTTCACTTAAATCGTGTCTATGATCTAACAAAATTATTTTTAATATTATGAGAAATTAATTACTTAACATTGTTTAGTATTATTATATTAATATTTTGGTTCAAAACAATGTCATACTTAAGTAGCATCCATTATATAATCAGATATTAAAGCAATTTATAAAGTTTTTTAACTCAAATAATTATATAATTCTTTTCTTAGATAGCTGTTACAAGTAACAAGAACAGTAGAAGAAATCATAAATAGAATGATTGTTTTCTATATACAAATAACACAAAATGGAGAAATAACAAGAATTTCGGCTGTCTCTGAAAAAAAAGAATGCTGCTTAAGTTAGTTTATAGGAATATCTTTCATCTCTTATAGCATTACACAAGAATAACAACGCGATATTTCATATTACGAATAGCACTTTAAGACCCTAATTATTTTTATCTTTAAATATTAAATTCTTCTGGTTATTAATACTATATGAACCCCAATGACGCTAGGAAAAATAATAAAAAAATTCCTGCTCTCCCCCTGGAACGTAGATGGTACCTGCACGATCGTGCGGGTTGGGCGTTATCTGTGAAACAGGTCACCTATGAAATTTTACGAATTATACATTTTTAGCTCTAAACAATCTTAATTCATCTAAAATTGTTAGAAATATGGAAATTATTGATGCATATATAATTAACTCTTTTATTAATTCATTATTTATTTACTGCAAATATCTTTTGTTTTGCTTTTGACAAGTATTAATAACCTTTCCATTTTTCACATGTTTTTGAGCTACTTTCGTAGTTTTCAAATCTGCACTTGTGTGTGCGAGGCCTTGAAATGTCATCAACACATCGAAAATGGCTATACATGCCAAGTCTTTTATCCTGGAATGGCCAGGATAAAAGCCATGCCATGTATAGCAGGTGGATTATAACGCTTCGATCTTTTTGCGATTGGAATTACAACGCTGTTATCTTCATTATCAGTTAAAATACTTTTGTTAGTAGGTAGAGAGGCTGATAACGCACTTAAACTCTCTCTAACTTAAATTTTAAGCGATCCATTTTGTTTTTTAGAGGAATTTTATTTAATATTGCATCTTCTTTGCATAGAAACCAATAATTTGCAACAATTAAATCAATGTAATGAATGTGTTTTAGAGACATTTATGGTAATGAATCATCCAAAATTGTGTCTTTCCATTTCACATATTCCCATGTTTTTCTTCATCGCTCTCACCTGAAATTGATTATACTTCCAGTATACGCGATTCATATGTTTTTTTCGCAGCATTGTCATCATCCGAGAGATCACTAAGCTCTGATCTAAGTTCAATCTGATTTATTCATTAATTGCAAAATTTCTTCTTCTGTGAGAGTTTTATTTTTAGACACTTGAAAAGATTTTGGGTTAAAAGTTAGCACAGTATTCCATGAAAAATAGTAAAATGTATCAGAAAACTTTATTATTTAAAAAAAAATAATAAAATATATTTAAACCACACATACAAACTCCCACCGGAAAACCAAGAATCTTTTTCTGGGGAGAAGAGATGGATGCAGATATCTGTAATGAGGATAAAATGCCATACTTCTCAACAAATGTATGAAAAAGAAAATTAATTGCAAGAAAAAAAAAAGAGAAAGAAAAAAAAAAGAACTCATCCATGGAAACCCCAAGAAAATTTGGTATTAATTATATAACTATATATTTCATTTTTAAGTAGGCTTTCATCAAAATTGTTGAAACAGAAATGAATATTCGCATGATAAGTATTTACCTTTACAGCTGCAGTGACTCAAGTAACGCCCAACCCGCACGATCGTGCGGGTATCGAAATCCTGAGTCCTGCCAGTAACATTAAAAGAGTAAAATTAACATTTTTTCTTTCTTACAATTATTTAAACATTAATACAAAAGTTTGTATCGAAGCAATTAGAAATTTATTGATAATTACCTTTTTACGACATATAAAAAGAAGACGTGTTTTCGTTGTATTTGAAAACCAACCTAGATTTGCCAGCTGAAAGTAAAACATGGACCACAACCATTGTCTGTTGATAAAAAGTAACACTTTACACTTTCTACAAACCGGCTCAATAATTAGATTCACGATTTTCTTCCAAACGCCTATTAAAGAAGCAAAAACGCATAAGGATATCTAACCAGCACAATCGTGCGGGTTGGGTCTTAAAGGGATATAAATCGGAATCACTTTAAGCCACACATTCTTCTACGTCTGCAATACAATGATTTTGAGCTTAGTAATGTCATCGTATGGAGGATGATGAGTTAAAATCTTTCTTGAATTATTCGCTAAACTTGCTCAATTGAATTAATGTCTAGAGATTTTGCTGGTCATTTGCATGCACTTGATATATCTAGATGTCCCTCTGACAATTGAGAAGACCCATATCGCCACGGAAAGGATGAGCATGTTATTCCAAACCTCAGTTTTGGGCTTTGTTCCATTAAAAGAGATAATTTTTCGGAAACATAATGACCCATGAGTCTTGTAAATATTATACCTCCAGCACCAAAACTTCATTTTCGGGGTCACCTTGTTCTGTGATCTTATGAGAATGATATTGTGTACCACAATCTCTCCAAAACCTGCCGTGACGAGAATCTTTCTGTGAATGTAATAGTAATTCATCGAAGGACATCCCATCACTTCGACAATTATTTGTTCATTTTCCATCTTCTAGACGCTTTAAGTGTTTCTCTTTTGCATTCAAGTCAATAACCTGCAAACATACACATCTGGCACATACAGCGTACTATTCCTGAGTACAGTCGAAACGGTTCTCATGAAACCCTTTGCTCTCATGATTGCAGCAAGCCACGAAAACAGCTATCCTGATTAGATCTTCAGGTTTCTGCATGTACTTATGAACAAAAATGAACTTATCTTGTTGTTGCCGAGGATTGGGTGATTTTCTCTTTGTCGATTGACAACGTTCTTATGAATGTTTCAAATGGTTTGGCCTTATTTGCACATTTTGGAATTTACACACTTTGAATCATTTACGACATAATCTGTAAGCGTCTATTTCTAAAATTCTTATGACTTTTCAGCTTAAAAATTAGTTTATTTGCTTTTTGGAGCTTTTTCAGTACTTTTGCAACAGATGAAACACACACAAGCTCTTAATTACATAAAAGATCAAATTCTCGAATGCATGATTTAATTGTCGTATTAGCTCCACCTATCGTTCGATTATACCATCGATAAAATATGTTATGCATACGAAATCATTGTTTACCATTTAAACTGCTCCACATATTTATAAATTCATCGAGATTTTTCCTGGAAATGGATCTGGAGCCGTTTTGTTACATGGGCTGATAACAATTTTTATATTATTAAGCAAAACATGAGAAAGGTGTGTGTTGTTTTGAACAAAAATATACATTAATAAAATTTACTAACCAATACTTTAACTTGTACCAAGATTAATAATTTACTGGACAGTATTATTACTGCTGAAACTAAAAATTTAATTTTCTGCATTATTAGAAATATACTGGTGTTTAAAATTTAAGCAACAGGTATTTTTTTTACCATAAATCCAAGAGAAATCTTCTGAGAAACATGAATTTCAGAAATGAGAGACAGCGTTTTGCAACGATGATGAAAGCATAGTTTCTAAAAAATAAATACAATGAATAGAGTCAAACAAAAGAAGTCTTTATTGAACTTATCGTCGATAAAGCCGTTCTTCATAATATCATTACACATGATTGTCGGTCTAAGAGGAAGAATAGCAAGCAGATGTTTCTTTGTATGGGGTATACTCTTTTCTAACAGCAATGATTACTTCGCACCATCTCTCAATACTGAGCATCAAATTTTCCAACAGATCTTATGGTAAGAGTGCCCATTCCTCAATCAACATCTGTTTCAGTTCTTGGGTGTTCCCCGGAGAATGTAGTCGAGACGCAAGACATCTTCCTTCACTTTCAAGTATTTGTTGAATATCCTCAGTCCGGTGTGGTCGTGCATTGTCATCCATGAGAATTAAGTCTGATCCAAAAGTACCTCGGAACAAACTCGTATGAGAAAAGATGTCCTAATTACAATAGCTATCTATGGTTACAGAACTTCTGTTGAAAACGCAGAACTCAGTCCGCCCGTTCAGTGTAATGCCTTCCCAGATCACAAATCTGGTACCACCGTAAAAGTCTCTTTCCATGATGTTATTGGGATGAAACCATGTTCTAACCTCTCTCTTGAATTTCTTGGGGCCCTGAAATAACGCTCATCCGTAAAGAGGACACCACTGATGATATGTCCAGTTTTTGTGCTCCTTACACACCACTCTAAATGGGTTGCCGATGACCAATTTTCAAAGGGATGCAGCGTTTAGGACAATGGGTGAATATGCTTTCTTTGTGAAGGCATCTGCTCACAGTAAACTGTGACATCTGTTGTCCTGATGCTATACACAGTTGCTGAGAAATGGAGCTTGGTGACCAGTTTCGGGGTCTTTTTTGCCTGCAGGACTATATATCAGTAATCCACTGCAGTTTTTTTCCAAAAGTGGCCACTATCAACCTTTCTAATAGCTGCATATATGGTTTTGGATGGCTTTCCAAGTGCGCGTAACGAAACTTTTTTGATTCCGAACTCTTCAGCAATACTGGTCAAACTAACGAATGTCTTTAATTGTACATTCGTTCTTTTTATTGTAGTCTTGATCCGTGCGTCGACCGTACGCGTTTTGAGGACACTCACGTGACGTATGACGTTTGGTTCCTGACATTTGCATACACATCATGGGCTCATTGTACTTACCATAATAAACCTTTTTCTGCTATTTCAGGGCTATCTGCTTAAAATTTACATTGTTGCTTAAGTTTTGCAAGCCGGAGTATTTTAAAATGTTGATTTATACGTACAATAGCCTCCTTCAGTTCAGAAAAAGAGGGGATTTCAAGATTTTTTAACATACTCGTCAAACTAGAGAAGTCTGCAATTCTTTTGCATAGGGTTCAAGTCTCGAGAAGAGACTGGCTAGTCTAGTAAATGAATTTTGTTTAGCAATCAATCACTGTTTGGTGCTGCTACTGTAATGAGTAGTAATACTGCCTTGCTGAAACCTAAAATAATTCCAATGAATATTTCATAAATGAGGTTAAAGTTTCAACAGATCTTTGTATGCTAAACTATTTGTTTTACACGATACAAATTCCAGCGGGAGAATTCCACAAAAAGTAAAAATATCCTAGACGATCCAATTTTCTACTTCAAATTTTCTCCTTAAAAATACTTTTGCCCTTCCTCAAATCAATTTTACGAACAAAATTCGTTCGAAACGAATAGATAAAATCTACTTTCATCACTGAACACAATTTGTAATGAAAATAAAATATCCTAATTTGACGGAATGTACGAAAAACTCATATCAAATAATGAAAGAAAACTTACTTTATTCCATTCAGTTTCAGGAAAATTCATGTTTTGCAGTCTTGTGGATTGTTTTTGCATATGGTGCCGTATAAAATCTTTTTCTAATGATTTAAAAAATAAACTTAAAACGACTACTGACAGTTTCTGATATTGTATCATTATATTGTGATCTTAACTGGTTCGAGAATAACATGGAATTTGATACGACTGAAACAATTCGACGTTTATTTTTAGACAAATGGATGCTTAATTATTCCATAATATCGTCCTTAGAAATCTGACAGTTTCCAAGAACACTTTTAGATTATATTGTGTTCTTATCTGGTTCGAGAATAACATGGAATTTGTTACTGCGGAAACAATTCGGCGTATATTTTTTGACAGATGGATGCTTAATTATTTTATAATATTTTATTTAGAAGAAAGGTTCCTACTAAATAATTAGATAATTTATATTTTGCCCATGTTTTCTGTAACTACGATTCCATTGGGAATTATTTTTCACATTCTGATAATTGTGCACGATGAGGCATAGTAGAAAATTCCTAAAATAAACTACAATTATCTATTTGCCATTTTATGTGAAAAGCAAACACAGACTTATATTTATTTTCCGCATCTTGTGTGACGATTTTCAGATTACCACAGTGCATGTGCACAGTTAGTTTTTTTTTT
>BMAV01014727.1:64807-93943 GCA_019973955.1 Trichonephila inaurata madagascariensis
CGTTATTATTTTAATTGATCGTAACTCTGAAAATAATGTGAATTTATTAAAAGCTTAGTTTAACCTAGTATAAAATCCTTAACTATATACAAGTAATCTAGTATTATTATAGAAGCATTTTTCATAAAAGGAAAATATTTTCAAAAATTGTCATTCTATCTTCCTTTTTTGGCCAAAAATAGCATCAATTTTTTTTTTGTAATAATATTCTTGAAACAATTTTATATGCATATTCTATAATTCAAGTGACACTAAATATCAAAATGATGATGAATTTATCCGATTATTTAAAACCACGATTCCATACTTAGTCAGTATCTTAGTTAGTTCCCTCACCTATTTTTCTTATTACAATTTTGAAAAACATTAATTTGCGAAGATTTTCCATAAAATTTACAAAATACATTTTAAATATAGCTTTTTTGCATGCATGTATAATTTTATTTTTCCATTATTCAACCTGTAAAATAGATCACACATTTATTAATAAAAATTAAATATATATTTAATATCGACCCTTTTTTCAAGGGATTATTAGAAAATAAAATTAATTTAAAATAAAACGAAACCCCAATGAAAATATCTCGTGACTCCTGAAAACAAAAACTATTATTTGCTCAGAATTTCATGTTAAGAAAAGTTCTATAAATTAGATGTCATAACTTACGAGTCCTTATCTTCTTCCGATTTCCATTTAGAATGATTTTAAATCCAACAAACACACCAATTTGCTTCTAATGACAACTTATGATAAAGTTTGTAATTTTAGCTAGACGAATATATCTACTCAGAATTTCACAAAAGTTGGAGTTATTATAAGAGATTTTAATTGACAGGAAAGCTATGATTTATATCATCATTATGTTTTCATGTATCTTCATTATAGTGAAATATTTTATTGATGAAATAGTATTTGCCTGGAGGTAACTTCAGATTCATATAAGATGTCATCGCGTTCTGTTAAAGCATAACAAGAACTCAAATAGTATTTAGTAAATCATTATTAATGATGAAAACTTTTGTATATTATGTTTCCGCATTTTAACTGAGAATGTTTTCTTTGATAAATATATGTGTATTAATTACTGTGAATTAAGTACATTCAAAATGTATTAATAAGCTGAAATGTATTACGAGTATTATTAGATCATTTTTTCTGAAAACATCTTTTATGAGTTCGGTTCCTACAGCCAGCGAAAAATTTAGGCGAAAATACTTCTGCGAATATCTTTATAAGTTGCAAAATTTTTACCTTTACAGAGTGCACAGCAAATATAGTTTCAAATCAATACACATTTTGTATACAATTGTACTAATGCACAAACATTGTTTCTCAATATAATTCACGAGTTATTCATGCATTTAACAACTCAGAAATACATGGATTTTCGCAAAGTAAAACATTTCTCTGAACTCTGAATGCAATTGTTTCATTATCGAACTAGAACTCAATTTGATCAGTTAGACGTTTATCCATATCAAATGAGAATTTTAAAAATATTTTAATGTAAGGAATATTCTCAAATTTGCAGCAAAATTTTATGCACCTTTTAAATTTAAATCTGAGTTAATACATGTATGCATCTGTTTGCTTATTGCTACGTGAAACAGAAATATTACATACAAGATTGTTCATCCAGTTATAAAGAGTCTTCTTAAAGTGATTCATTTAAGCATACGTTTTCATTAGCTATGAAATGCTATATAACGAGATTATGGGTTTCACTGCATTAACTGAATGCCTCTAAAACGGAAGTAAATTGTGCAATTTACATTCTTAAAAATAACCGATAATGCGGATTTGTATTTCAGAGTACTAAAAGTAAATAAAAGTTTTGTTTAATTTTAAAAAAAATCACTATTAATGGCTTTGGAAAAGATAATTTAGAATCATCGATATTAATCACACAATCTGTATTAAAAAATTTGAAATTTATATTTGTAGAAATATTTCAAAAGATTTTTAAATTAAAATGTATATACGACTTTATAAATATAATTACAAGTGCTCCACTCTGGTGTTGAATATCTCTGTATTTAATGTTCTACATTTTAATAGAATTAGAAACTATTCGATTATAATTTAATACAGAAAGAAATTCATTTCAATTAGTATTAGTTTCAAACCTTTAGAGAAATTTTCAAATTAAATATTTTAATTAAATTATGTTTAACTAATGCTGCGTAAAATATAACACATTAAAGCTTTTAATGGATAAACTCAGGCAGACTAAATATTGTTTTGAAAAATATTGTTGAGATACGGTGTATCTGTTTTCTTAGAATTTTAACAAGATACTTTTTAGAAAGCATCACAGATATCTTTAAATAGAATCAAACATCAAAGAGAATTGATATTAGTACATTAAAGCACTTAGATAAGAATACTGCACAAAAAAGCATAAGTCAATAAAAGTAAAAATTAGGTATTAATGCTATGTTTTGACGAGGATTCGAAATGTGAAAATCTCGATAGCTTTTGAATATTTATGTGTACTTAGTACAAAATATACATTTTGAATTCATATGTTCTTATATATTTTATAAATCATTACGGTTAGTGCACCACACTTCCACACCACAGGTTCGAGGTTTGAAACCCGGCCTTGGCAAGGTTAACTCAGCCTTTCATCCCTTCAGAGGGTCGATAAAATGAGTACCAAGCTAGCTTTGAGACTTAAATACTGGAGGGGGAGGGGGTCTTGCTTCAGGATGACTTCCTAACCGGAACATCTGTTCATGCACCTCAGAACCCAACGTCGCGTATACTGAGTTGGGCACAGTAGGCCTTGGCCCTCATTGGCTGTCGCACCACTGAATTAAGTGTAAATCATTATTGAAATTAATAAACATAGGGATGTGTGTGTGTTTGTAATATTTGGAATTATGACTTATTTCACATATGTTTAAAAACTCGAAGCTATGATTAAAAATAATGATTTTTTCTACAAATTTTATATCCACATTTAAATATTTTTTTCCTTTTCCAATGGGGCTGAACAATGCTAATTAACATGGCAGACTTACTACATTCGTTTTTAGTGTGGCACCATATTGGTAGATACCAATTGGCACAATGTTATTTGGCTCCAAGGAGGCACATGAGCACTAACGATGCAATATTGTACTTGGAATTTAGTTTTTCGAAGAGCACCCAAGCCAACAGGGACTCTAGGGATCTTTAACAAGTAGCACAATCATACGACATGGGTACTGAGGATTTTTTTTTGCAGAATTGAAATCCACTTACTTGGGGATCTACCGAAATTAATCCACCAAACCCACAAACAATTACGTCATCCTGTAACGGGTCTATCGTTGATTCTACTAATAAGCGTCTCGGGTAAAATTAATCTTTTTAACTATGATTTCAGTTGAAAAACTTTCTCAGTGAAAAGGAGGGGATTTATGCAAATTAGAACTTTTATTTAAGTGTTTGTAGTAGAGTAGAGAAAAAATGGTTGAAAGCGGATTCAGAGGGGTGAATAAGATAACGACCGGAGTTCGTATAATTAGTCAAACTATAGAAAGATGACCCAAGTAGGGGAGTCAAAAACGCTCCAGTAATAACATGAGTGTGCTTATCTCTATAATACTTAAATTAATCAAATGTGATTGCTCTTCGGGCTTAATGTTGTGACAGGGCCTTATCGCGCCTTCTATTAATCTTCTTGGGGGAATCTTTGGGGCCAGAATGGCATTTCATTCCAGCCACATCTCAAGAAGAAAACGCAATGTGCAGATTAGGAATAATTATACATATTGGAGCTTTTGCGTTCGCGAGGAGGTCGGCTGGAGGCCGGAGAGTATTATAGGAGCCATATAGAAGTCAGTTAGTAGCCAGAAAGTTGCATAGTAGCCGGATCAAGTCAAATAATAAGATATATAGAGAAGATTAAAGGAATAGAAGACAAGATATAAAGCTTGGTTGCTGATCGCCGTGAGATAGTAGTAAGAGATTGTTTATTAAAGCTTAATGATAGAGCGGAATCTAGTTAGTTAAGGAATCGTCTATAGATAAGGATTCGGAGGTTAATTTATCATAAAGATAGTGAGTAGGATTTAATGCGCTATTTGCTAAGAATTGTTAATTATGTCATATCAATCCCGATCGTTTTCCTCTAAGTAAGACTTGTGTTACATTGATTAATATATATTGAGATAATAATAAACTAGTTTTATTGTGGAAGGTTCGAGTATCAATCTTTTATCCCTACAAATCTAGTTCGCGTGGATGAAGAGATGACACACCAGGGGCGAGGGGTATCACAATGTTATAAGTGCATTTTCTCCCTTTAAGTTGTCTTGCATGATTAATTGAAATAGATAATAAAAGTGCATTAGAATTACTATGCTTGTTTACTCTAACTCCAGCGTCCACCTGGACGTTACAATGGCTATCCAGTTGCATCGAATTTGAGGGTCCTACCTGAACTTTTTTTCTTCTCAGGAAAATGTTCATGAATTTTTGGAGAGTATAGGAAATAACATAACCTATTATCGGTTACCGCAAATTTGCCTTATGCCTACTTAAAAGATCATCTCACGGGAAGGGCACATGATTGGATTGAGGTGATAGGATATAATTTCGTGACAGGGAAACTGATTTTACATTTCTAAAGGTGGCATTGGTCTACAGCAGTGGTCTTCAAACGTTTTCAACCCACGGAACCCCTAGAACTAGAAGACCTTTTTGCAGAACCCCTAGAACTAGAAGGTGTTTTTGTGTAAGACCTAGAACTAGATAGTATTTTTTCATGGAACTTTAATCCACACATACAGTTTGAAGAATATATTTCAAAATAAAATATTGAATGCGTGTATCAGTGTGAACACGCAATAGAAGTTAACTTCTTTGGCTTATATGTATTGAATTGTATAATTAAGTTATCAAAGGCTTGTGGTTAATTTTGAATTCTTTATGAGCAAATCGATGACGAGAAAAATCGCTGTAATTTAACAGAGTAGCATCTTCACTTCCTTCAACATATGGTACTTGATGTTGTCGTTCCTGAACTGGTTCGGACTCAACGACATTTCTTATACGACCTCATTCACCCATACGCTCAGCTGATGTTTTTCTTCGTGTAGCGTTGATATATATATATATATATATATATATATATATATATATATATATATATTCACTCACTCATATAAATGCTTAAATATACATTTACTCATTTTTTGATATACTACTATAGACCCAGGCAAACACATATACATACTTACACATACACAAATACATTTCTACCTTACGTTCATCAAGTAACGCGTAACGAAAATTTTTCCCTACCATGTCAAAAGAAGTTAACTTCGATAATATTTGAAGTAGATTAACATGTAAAGATACTTTATATAGAAGTGATTAAAAAAAAAGTGTTGCATTTATTATTCAAAAATTTTAATCTAGTTTTAATATAATTTACTCATTAACACTATTAATCTGTGATCCAAGTATCACCTACCCATGCATTATGTTTAGTACCTGGGATATGTGCTTGCTTTTTTTCACACAAACTGTCGAAGTCTAGGTCTGTTAAGATTAGCTGCAATCGCATTGAGTTTAATTTGTTTCTATACTTTGTTTTTGTAGCCACTCAGGCTGAGAAATATTTTTCACTTATATACATTGTTCTGAATGGCATTAAAACATTTCTAGCTGTGTGAGAAATACTATGTGTTTTACATGAATTTGCAACCTAAAATTTTGGTAATCTTCTTGCGTAAATTTAAATTTTTAACATCATATCTGTTGATATGTCGATCAGTTGTTCCCTATCCTTTATCGTAGGTGTTTTTCGACAAATGCAAAAAGGTGCAATTTTCATTAGAAAACTATTTAGTTTTGAAAGGCATTGTACTAACAAGTATAAAATTATCTCGTAGAACCAGGGATAATAAAAAATAAAATACTCATAATATATGGTGAGTTGATAGGGATAAAATGTTATTATATTATAATAATAGTTTTAAAAGTATTGCTAAATATAAATTTATTATGTATAAAAAAATTCAGTTTTTTAATCACAAGGTTAAGCTTTAAATTCATGTGGTTATACAAACATTTTAGAGAACGTGAATCCATTTGGCATACACATTTATAAGGTTCTTATCGAATTTTTTGTTGTGACTCGTTGAACCATTAGGCATGGTTCGTGGAACTTCAGGGTTCCGTGGAACACATTTTGAAGACCACTGGCCTACAGCTTTCCTGTGGTCAGAAATATATTGGAGTTAGAGGCTGAATTTTAAGGGTCTAAGCAAACTAGGGGTTAGACACCATTATACTTTGTGCATAAAAATCGAAAAACCGTTAGATTTGGGAATAACAGAGGAAGGATAGCTAAATCACGTAGTGATGAGATTATCCCCATAGAGGTGATTGACTATGTGGATGTTCGAAACCCAACGACTAAGGTCCAGCATTTGCAATTGTTAGCGAAGTATGAAAAACCACACGTGCTGATCGAAATCTATAGTTCGAGTAATGGTGTTAGACAGCAAGAATGGGATTCAAGTAGGAGGCTACCTGACAGGCGTGTAGATGGCAATTGGCGCGATAGAGATGCTGTAAGCCGTGTTTTTCTTTTTTAAAATTTTTTAAACTTTCAATTTTAATTTCATATAATGATAGTGTAGTGAAGAAATTTGGTGAGTTGGCTGCTAACTCAGTTGTTACCCATGTCACTTAAGGTATCCGACTACTTGCGACAACTTTTTTTTAAAATAAAAATGGAGATAAGAAAATTTTGTTTATTTATTTATTTTGCTTTTTAGATTTATTTAGTAAATTTTAAGAAAAAAAAAGGCTAAAATTAAGTAGAGAAAAGTAAATTATTACTATTAAAATGGGAAAGTGGGTAAAAATTGACAAAAAATTAAATAAACGGGGCCCGCTCTGTACAAATAGTAAGTGAACAAATTCTCAATTTTTCAAATTTTATGTATTACTTTGCTAATGCTTTCTGAAATGATCTTCAGGAGTATACTCGAAGTATACTATTTTCTTTTCTTTTCTAAAGCTTGGAATAATACCTCGAATAAATGACTTCGAAGCATACGAGCATTTCACATATACGTTTCCGGTCCATCATAACAAAAAAATATACTACAAAATTAAAAGTTACTGCTCGAAAGTATAAATGCGCGTTATACACCGGATTTTACGGTAATCAAAATATCACTATGGTTACTTTGTTTTTGTGGAAAAAATTCTTTTAAAATTCAATAAAAAGAATTTAAATTTTATTTAATATAAGTTTATAGTCTTAATAAGAACTTAAATTGACAGGTATAAAAAATAAGAAGTTCATCGAATTTTTATTATCCAATTAATTAAGATAACTTACAAAAATTTAAATATTTTTTTTGTACGCATTGCTTACAAAAATATTAATTTTACTTTTCAATAATAATAATTACTTTATTCAATCTTAACTATTTTAATAGATAATACTTAATAATAGTTAAGAACTTTTTTAGTACAAAACCATGAGAAGCAATATAGTTATAATATGAATATAAATTATTGATTGCATTTGCCTAGTTATTTTTAGTATATAGTTAGCATAAAAAAAGCAGTGGCTTACTGAAATATTCGTAAAAATTAAGTAAGTACACTTCTACGTCAAAGAAGAAAAGCATATATCAAAAAATAAGCACAAAAAAAAAAAAAAAAAAAAAAACCAAATAAATGAATTATTTTACAAAAACCAAAAAGGTATAAAAAATTTTCTGATGACTATCCAAGAATAAGTTGGTTGAAATATGTTAATCAAATTTTTTTTGCTCTCACTGTTTTTTTTTGTTTTGTTTTTTTGTAATTAGAAATATTAGTTACAATGCTGTAGTTATATGAACTAATGTATAAAGAAATTTAAAGATTTCTTTTTTCAGTATTTCCTCTAATTAATTATAATTAAAGTATTCTTTTCCATTGATATTTATATAAGTAAATCTATATTTAATTATCTTACAATTAACTATAAAATAATTATAATAAATAAATAATAGTTTTTACATAAAATATACCGTATAAAACTTATATTACCTTGAATCACAGTACCTTTTTGCTTATATAAAAACTAAATGATTATTAAAATCGAAATTTTTTTTATTATACAAATAACATAAGCAATATTATTAATTTTTTTTAAACTATAAAAGATAGATTTTCAAATTTTATAATGAAAGAATAATAATAGAAAGTCGCCCATCCTGTATAGTATTTAGCGGTGCTGACTCCTGTGCCGTAGGGTCTGGGTTCGCATTCCGGAGAAGAAATGGATGTAAATCAATGTATAGTGCAGTGTTTCTCAAACTGTGGAGCACGCCCCCCTAGGGGGGGCATGATAACCCAACAAGGGGGGCGCAAGCATATCAAAAAGTCGAAAATAAAACTTTATTTAAAAATATTATTGAGTTACTGAAAGGAAACAAAACAAAATACATTCTGATATAATAAAAATGCGCATTTACATCGATATAATTTGTTTATAAATGTATCAGTGCTGAACACTGTATTTGATAATTAATTTAACAATGCCAAGTTAAGTACAAGTTTAACAATTACCAGTGCCCCCATGGGCTTTTCACATATAAAATTATATAAAAAATTTAATACTTATCTTGATAATTTGTACGGTTTGTAATCAAATTCTTATAGTAGATTTACTTCAAAGTACATTATTATTGAATTCAATACATTGTTATTGTTTGGATGGGGGAGGGGGGCGTGAAGAAAATTATGACTGAAAATTGGGTCGCAAGTATTGAAAGTTTGAGAAGCACTGGTATAGTGCCTTTGCGGCATGAGGTTACTGTAAACAGCCGTCGAGCCACAAGTCCTTTCACGAGGTTGGTGGAAGTGGAAGAGAGGTGGAAAGCCCCTGATCTCCACACACAGGGTGTTCTACCTCTAAATTGGGGAGGTACTGAGCTAAATCGTACTGTCCCCTGTATGGTGTTCAAGGTTACGGCTAACGACAGGCGCACGTCTGATCCCTTGCCATGATGAATTTCGCGGGTCTGGATCTCATGCAATCGAGATCAGGTGGCTTAAGAAACAACAGCATAATAATGGAATGATTATATACATCAAAACACTATGCATATTTAAATTCTAAGAATTGAACAATAAACTAAGCTATTCTAAGGTTAAGCATTCTTTTTTTAATATTCCCGAATGTAAATCTGAAGGTTTTGCAAACTTAAAATTTTTAACCAAAAAAATGTAAAAACCGATAAAATGTTAAAATTTTTCGGTCTATTAGCATAACTAAATGGCGTTAGTTGCAAGCATACGCATGCACTGAATATTCAATAGATCACAGGTTCCCAAACTTTTTGTCTCATAGACCCCTTTACCATATTTTTCGGTTTGGGGTAGACCCCTGCTTACTTAATGCTGATTTTTTTACAAATTTATCGGCTTAAATGTCTTTTTGACAGATGGTTCTACTACTTACCTTAAATAAAATAAATTTCTAACTGTTGTGAAATGCAGTATTTAAAACTTAAGAAACACTTGTTGATTAATTATATTAAAAAAATAATACTTAATACAAAAAACAACTGAACAACAAACAAATGCTTTCCATGGGAGAAATGAATCTGGTACCATGTTGAAAATGCTTCTCACTAGGAAAAGCAGTTAAAAACTTTCTCACGATCTTCTATTATTCGAAACAAATATAAATGTCTTTTAAAGTTAAAATAGCTGACATCCATTTCTAAACCTTGCATTTAAACCAGATCTCCATTACAGCCTATTCCGATCAGTCCCTATTATAATATGACTTTCTTTTCAATGCGACTATATGGATGCATTACCAACTGTGGTATTACTATAATCAAAACATTCTCAAACCTAGTTTTAAAATATGAATAAGCAGCATTTAAATGTTGAACATATATTAAAACGTAATGCCAGATTGTCTGTGAGAAATTGAGAAAATTTGCGACATCTACTATTCTTCTTTAGCCTAATTTTGGAAAGAAACGTTGAAATAGATCTTGTTTTAATAAAATTTATGCTGTCACCTTGCAACAGTAAAGATACATTAAATCTTGTAAATAAATGTGCTGACCCTTTATCTACCGACAATACTTATAAGTACCACTCACTTTAAAATTACATAGAATAACCTTTTTTACGAATACTCTGACGACACACTCTTAGCAGGAATATTCTTTTAAGTCTACTCTTCCAAGATATATGGCAGCATGAGTTCTATGATGAGCATTTTAGCGGGAAAAGCTAACAGTTTCATAGCAGAAATTGTGTTTTCAGCCAACAGCGTTTTCAGTGCATTGCGGAAATTATCATTTTTGTTCCGAAAAAATAGTTAGAATCAAAAGGTGTCTTAGTTTTTGTATGTTAATGAAGAACTTAGAAAACGATTTGACTATTTATTTTAAGTGAACACTGTATATAAATTATTTATAGTTGAATATCTTTAATTAATTCATTAGCGCTAACGGATTTAATTCCCCAAAGTTGAGTATCTTGCTTATGTATATCCCTATATTTTCAATGTAGTGATTCAAAAAAAAAATATCGCATGAAAAAAACTGCAGTAAATCATAATACGATAGGTAAAGGGTTAAAATAGGTAGCATCTGGTTTCCACTTGACCACTTTACTTTTAAAATTAAGGTCACGATCTGGTTTAATGAGAGCCACTATCATAGACCCCTAAATTATTTTTTCACAGACGCGGACCCATTGCAGGTCGTTATAGATCCCTTTGGGAATCACTGCAATAGATCATTCTTTAGAAAAGATATGGAGTACTAAAAAATAAAAAAAAGCTCGTTTCTTTAAAATGTTTCTTGAATGGCGATTACTACCCTTGAATTGAAATTATCTCATCCCGGAGGTCGTGGGTGTGAGAAAGTTCGGAGAAGAGGCAGACCTGGTCTTAAAAATAGCTACATTTATTCTATCATTAACATTTAATGAAATATACGAGGGCTATTTTTTAAGTAAGGTCCGTTGGCGCGTTTAGTTCCCTAGTTCACGCGTATGCCGCAACGAGTCTCTCCGTCACTGACCAGCATTCTTTACGAACATAATCGCGCCATTTCCAGCTCTGTAGCAGTCGTGTAAGCTTCACAGTGCGTCTTTAAAATGTTTATGGTGATTGAATCACCCGCAAAGTGTGAGATACGGTCTGTTATCCGTTTTTTGACTGTGAGAAACATGTCGGCTGCAGACATTCATCGCCTCTGACAGAGATTTACGGCACTGAAGCAATGAGTGATAGCAAAGTTCGAAAATGGGTTAGGAAATTTAAAGATGGGTGTACAAACTTCCATGACGAAGAACGCTCAGGCCGGTACTCTGTAATCATTGATGATTTGATGCAAGCAGGTGAATCTGTGTGACAAACAAGACTGTGTTTGAGGTACCTTTTCCGGTAGCTCAAACACAGTCTTGGCGGGAAACGTTTCAGTGACAAGGAAGAAGTGAAAGCGGTCGTGAACTCTTGGCTGTCCGACCAGGTGTCAGACGTCTTTGAAGAGGATTTTCAAAACTTAGTTCTAAGGTATGACATGTGTATTAATAAACTCGTCAACTATGTAGAAGAATAGGCAAAAGTATGTACAATCCTAAAATAAAGTTTTTTGAAACAAAATATTGTCGTTATTTTTTTAAAAACAAATGGATCTTACTTAAAAAACAGCCCTGGTAATTAAGTCAGATATTCAAGCGAATGTAAAATAAGTGGAAATTTAGAACCAATAAAAGATTCGCTAAAGAGAAATGCAGGGATTACATTTTTACAAATGTAAAGGTTTTACGAAAATTAAAAATTTAATTGATTATGTGTTTGAAAATAATCCTTTACACAGAAAATATAAGTTTGGGTTGTAAATACATGTTGTAGCCATTTGTTTGATTTTATCCTCTGATGCAATCGAATACATATTAATGTGCTACAAAGAGCTTTATACTGAAGCAAAACTTGAAAAGGTACACACTCACACAGAACTGATACTGAACACCAATAAAGTATAATAAAATTGATAGATTTTTAAAAATTTTGCCCCAGGAATAAATCAGATATCGTACAATTGAATCTTTAGTTCAGTATGAGCGAATATATTAATTTAGAGAAGAACTAGATGTTGAGCAGATAAAAAACTAAACTAATGGGCGCAATAGCCGAGAAGGGTCAAGTCCTACTGTGCCTATTTCGATTTTTGTGCACTTAGTCGCTGAGGTGTATGAATAGATGTTCCGCCCAGGTGGTCAGCCTGACGCAAACCCCCCATTTTTTAGTTCCCAAGCACGTTTGGAACTCTTTTTATCGACCCACTGAAGGAATGAAAGGCTGAGTCGACTTTACCCAGCAGGAGATTTGAACCCCGGACCTGTAGCATGGAAACGCGATATGCTACCACTCGACCAAGAGGAATCCCAAAGAGGAGGTAAAAATGGGACATAAATATCATGTATCGGAAAGATAAGATTCTAATTGAGAAATATGGTAAAATATTTTTATATAAATGAACAAAATAATGGTGAAATTTTTTTCAGATTAAACTGAGAAAGATGATTATTGAATATTAGAGAGACTAAAATGCTTCATAACTATTTTAAAAGTGAAAAAATTTAAGAAACTGAGAGCCAATTCAAATTGTATTCACATTCAGAAGCCTTTATTTATTTATTTTTGAAATATAAAAATAACTTTTAAATTTTGTGGTAACGGTAAAAAATATATTAAAATATTTTCATAGTAGATCTATGTGCAAAAATCTATGAAAGTTCAGTTAAAATCTGTAAAGATTTAAGTGTGGTAAATGTTATTTATATAAGTTATATGTATTTAAACATTTTACTCTTTTTACTCAAATAGTCTTTCCGTAATGTAATAAGGCTTCAAAATAAACTTTTAAAGACATATACAGTCACTCAAAAATGTATTGGGACACTTGGCATGTATAATTCTATAGCCATTTATAAAAATATTTATCACATTAAAACAAAAATAAAATGAATTAAGAAATATTTTAATATTTGGTGTACAGTATATAAGGAAAATTTTATTAGTGTTATAGAATTGTAATTCTTTCCAGCTTTTCAAATATAATTCAAAGGCACACTGGAGTCAAAAAAGTATTGGGACACTTATGAAATGATAAATTTAACAAATATACAGCGCATCAATAAAATCTTAATTTCACACATATTTTGTAGACTAGAAATTTATACATAAACCTTTCAACAGATAAGATTATTTGTAGAAAAAATGGCGAGAAACGAAGATATATCGGTTGGTGTGCGAAATCCCGTTATAAGTCATTAGAAAGAGATGAGAATCTTCTTGAGTTCTTCTTCAGAGATCTTGAAATTGAGTAAGTCTACTGTTTCTAATATCATTGACAGGTTCAAGAAAACAAATAGTGTTGAAAACAAGCAAAGATCAGGTCGTCCAAGGATATTTAAGGAACGTAAGGAGAGGTGGATTGTGAGACAAGTACACTTTAATCCAAAAAAAAGTGCAGTAAAAATGACTTTGCAATGTAAAAATGTGTTCGGAAAATCAGTAAATTTTGAAATTGTCAGAAATGTTTTGAGAAAACATAAGTATCCTGGCAAAGCACCTCAAAGAAAGCCCTACATCAGCAAAGCAAATAGACAAACTTGGTTGACATTTGCTAAAATGTATGTAAGGTAGCCTATAGAGTATTGGGAAGGTGTAATTTTTGTTGATGAAAGCAAAGATAACATTTTCGGATCGGATGGCAAGCAAAAAGTTTGGTGGAAATCAAATACAGAAATGCATGTCAAAAATTTATGGCCTACTGTCAAATATGGAGGGGATAATCATATTGTCTAGGGCTGCATGGCAAAATCTGGTGTGTTGGGAACTTACATTTTATTGATGGAATAATGAATAAATATGTCTATCTTGACATTCTCAAGCGAAATTTAAAGCAAAGTGCGAGCAAGCTGGGAATCTCAGGACATTTTAAATTGTACCAAGATAATGACCCGAAACATACTGCAGATGTTTGCAAGTTATGGGACCTCTACCACTGTCCTAGTGTTATTAAGACTCCTCTACGAAGTCCAGACCTTAATCCCATTCAGGATGTGTGGGATTATTTGCAGCAAAAACTATTTGAACACCAAATTTCTAACAAGCAGGATTTAAGAAAATATTTGGTCAAAGAGTGGACCAAAATTGATAGATCGTTTTGCAAAATATTGATCTAATTCATGCCAAATAGACTTCAAGAGGTAATAAAAAACAAGAGACGCCCAACAAGATATTAATTTGTAAGTTTGAATTGTTTTTCTTAATTTATTGGGAAGTGTCCCAATACTTTTTTGAGCACGCTTTTTAACTCGATTTCTTTTATTTTCAATTTTAACCATAATTGTGTATTAATGTATGAGTTTTGTTCAAAGTATTATCATTTGTATTTACCAAAATAACATTTATTTCTTTTATTTCGTTTCATTTGTATGTTTAAATAAAATATTACAATAAAAATCTATGAACTGGTAGTGTGTCCCAGTATTTTTTTGACAGACTGTATAACGTAGTTATTGCATGAAAAATAATTATCTAAAATTATGGCCCTATTTCAATTGAAACGTAATGCACAGATTATATAAAATATGTTGTATTAATACATATTTTATTTAAATACTGCTTATTTATTTAGAATAAAATGTAAGTCAATGTTTTGGATGTGGAAATTTAGCCCTAGCCAAATGTATAACATTCGTAGTTTTATCATACATTTCATAAATTGTACTATGTTAATTTGGAACTGTTAAATCGGCATTGTATTTTATTATAGCTATAGTGCACGTAATTTTGAAGAATATAGGCAACAAAATTGACAGCAAAATTAAATCTTGAGTTGAAAACCAAATATAGAATTTTTCCAACGTAAAGACTTATTCCTTTGAAGGCACCGAAGCGACAAATAGAAGTTTTCATCATCTTGCTCTCAACATAGATGCAAGTACTGCTCCACGGAGCTCATTGAAATCGATCAGTTATTAGCTCAGCACACATCGCGTGATTCATTATGTAAACGAAAAGCGATAAGAAGCTCTCTAGTTTAAGAGATTTTGATCTTGCCGCTTGATTGCTTCACGCATCAGGTTCTAATTAGTCATCTTTTTGACGCTCACCGCTTAACGTTCTGGCAGGAACGAAATAGCGAGAATATTTCACTTTTATTCTTGCAACTTTCATCATTCTGTCTCGTATATCTAAATAAAAAAGTGGAATCACACTTTTGAGAGATTCTCGCCGTTAAAGATATAATGCACATATCTTAACTTAAGATAAACAGAGTATTAATCCTTCAACTCATTTTATCTTTTAGCGTTGCTACATTTGGATTAATAGTGAAAAACAAATTTAAACGAGTAGACCAGGGGTCGGCAACCTCTTAGATGTCGAGTACTAAGCCAATCTACCAATATGATTCAGCGTGCCGCACTGTAGAATATGTTTGAAATATTTCCAATTCCCTCCATAATACAGCCAGAGTTAGAGAACAGAGGTCAATAATGTAGTTATATATTTATAGTTTTATTTTATATTGATTTTTCCCAATTTAAAGATATTTCTTAACATAAAAATAAACAGCATACAATAAAACTATTTCTTCAACAAAAATTTAAAAAATTCAAACTGTGCATGTATAACATACTTTTTAACATACATAACTTTTAAACATATTTATTAAAATATAAAATAGACAACATAAAATATAAGTATTTACCTTTATTATAGTTAAATAAAAAGATAAAAAATTTTATGTGAGCCTAATCAGTTTGCACCGCTCTATTTTCATATCGCAAAATCAGGGGTATAATTCTTTCTTTTAGTTTGACACAATTCTATGCAGTCAAGAGTTAAACAATTTTTTTTACGAACTCGAAATGTTTTTCATATGAGGAAAGATTTTTTTACATAGTTATGTAGAATCAAGTGAGTGAGTGAATATTAACGTCACACTGTTCAGCTACACGAGGGCTTTTGGCGACGGACCTCGTAATTTTAACCATGGTTAAGTGACGAGGACGACACATGAGCTTTCATTCGGTACCGTGTTTTAATGATTGTGACGGATAAAATGGCTTTTTAACACAAATAAAGTATGGAGAATTGTATCAGAATCTTCATTACAGCTCAATAAAAAGGTTTTCACTTTTTATAGAAAGCCAAAAGTGGGATCTTGATAAGGATGAATGCAATTTAAATTTGAGTGTTTCCTCGGAATTGCATGCTTAAATTATTATTCCGAACTTTCACTGCACACGGATCTATTATCCCCATATAACAATGCAGTTGTTACAGCAGTACGACTTATTTATAGTGGCGTTATTCTATGAAGTAGCGTTTTTATAACTTTTCACGTACTGTTATGTGAACTGTTTTAATAACAATGCCTCTTAAAACATAACTTAACGTGATGAGTAAGTATACTCCACATTTTTTGGGGGACTAGAGAAATTTTCCCGTGAACCACAAGTGGTCCGCTGACCACTACTTTGGCGACCTCTGCACTAGGTCACCCGCTATTATTAACATAAGGTATTGTATAAACTAACACCACCGAATTGTATACATTAAACTGATTCTTAGTTATTTTAAGTTCCAAATTTTCAAACCTAGCATGAACAAATTTCCTTCTAGCTTTTTTTCTTTATTTAAGTGGTATTTTTGAAGCAATCAGAGTAATATTTAAGTCATGCTATGTTATATTTCCAACTATAGACATTAAAAGTAAGTAATTTAAAATTTATTCTTTTTCATAAGCTGAAAAATTAATAAATAACACATTAAATCAGTTTTAAAAGTGTACACTTAGACAGTTTTGAAAGTATTCGTATTTTATATTCGTTAATTAGTATATTGCGTACCCACTAAAGATTTTTTAAAAATGTACTTAAAAATATTTATTTTTTTCCCTAGATTTAACGAAAACAATTTTACTTAATAAATTGTTAAAGAATCTAGTGAGTGAATATTAACTTCGCCCTGTTCAGCTACTCGAGGGCCTTTGGCGGTGGACCTCGTAATTTTGATTAAAGAACCTAGAAAGTTTACTTAATGTATCCGACTACTCTGAAATCGTGAACATAGTCAAAAATTGACAATTTTTTATGATTTTATTTAATAGGCCCTCTTATTATCTTTATAAAAATACCAAGTTTATTATTTTACAATCAGTAGAACAAACGCTACAAGTGTTTTAGTGAATGTAGATAACACTAAATTAATCAAAATGTTTTGCTTTAAAAGGCCTTTTACTCGAAACGTGTTTTTTTGAAAATGCTTAAATGGGGACAGCGATTGCTCAAAAGGTTTTGAAAATAATTAACTGAAATGTTTTGTGTATGTTCTGTATGATAGTAGAAGTGTTTTTAACCTTCAGATTTATCAATCACTGTATTATTACCAAATTTATAGTCCCTTATGTGAACATAATCACTTCTTTAAAAAAAAATTCATATAATTGCTAAAATAAAGTGCTCTAGTTTTTTGTAAAAATTGAAATATATCTTATCGAGATCATTTTAAAAATGAATATCAAAGCAACACATCAAAATTGAAAAATTTGTATGTAGACTTTTTGTATAGAATGGGCTCTGTTTATGTAATTTTTGTAAATTTTTACCAATTTTTTACCATTTATTAAAAATAATTTCTTTTTCTCTTCTTAGGTTTAGAAAATTTTCATTAAAATGTCCTAAATAAATCTAAAAAACTCAAGCAAATCCCAATGTCCATTTTTTTTTAAAAAAAGAAAGAAACTTGTCGCAAGTAATCGGATACCTTAAAAAAACGCCGAGAGAAAAGTTTCAAATCATTATATTTCTATTTAGAAACCAGAGAACAGTAAATTAACAATCGTATATTTAAAATAGTACATTATACTCTACCCGTTTGAAGTATCATATATACTTTCAAAATGCAAATTTTCCCTACACATTTCTACATAAATCTTATTACTGATACATATATAAAGTGCTGTTTGGTAACCAAATTTATTTCTTTTCACTCTTTGAAAGGGTGAGATATTTTAAAATACATACCTTCAAAATTCTATATCTTTCTTTAAAATTCATTTAAATTTTATGCTTGTTCCATTTAAATTGAATATTTTTTCTTAAAAAGTTCTAATTCCTTCTATCTAGCATCTTATTTGAACATCGAACACGCTTATCCACTCAGAATGAAAGATATAAAAGAAAATTCGACGCGGGTTTCCTTCATGTAATCGAACGAAAATATTCAGAATGCAGAGACGGTATTAGTTGCATACTTTTCTTCCCCGCTTCTTTCTGTTATTTTGTTATCCAGTTTGGTAGTCCAGTGGGAAAATTGGTTCTTCTAAGCTTTGTTTTCTTTCAGTACGATAAGCTTATTTGCAAAAGAATGCGATTTTGAATAAAACCGGAACATGGTTTCAGAATCAAAGAATTGGAAATAAAGAATACTTTGTACGCATGCGTTAACTAGAATTTGTCAATTCAGGGAAAAAGGGAAAATTTCATAATGCACTTTTATAAATTTTGAGAGAGCTGAAGTGCCTTAAGTTGCATTAAAATAATTTTAATTAAATCGAATAAAAATGGATGTAAAAAATATTTTATTTGAGAGATTGGCACAGAAATATTAAAGAGAAAAATTGTACTTGGTATGGGCTCAATTCATGTGACGTCATTGTCATATGATAATGATAACCCCGTTTTTTTAGCCAATCAGTTCAAAAATTTGTATGACGTCATAGTTACACGATAAAAGCAATCATGTGTTTCGAGCTTATTAGATCATGTACTTCGTTGTTGCCAATTTTCAATATTGCAGCTCCCCTGGAGAATGTACTAGTCTGCAAAGGTAAAAATACCAATCCGCAGCCCCATTAGAAAGAAAGAAAGTTAAAAAAAATAATTCTATTTTGTGTGTGTGAATTATCGTCTATTTTAGTATTCATGTTTATTTCGAAATTATTTCAAAAATTTAAAGAAAAGAAAACTCAAAAGATTTAAGATAAAAATTTTTAGGCATAAAACATATATACATACAACAGTGAAATATTACTGCAATATTTTGAATATTTTGTGGATTTATTCACTGGGTACGAATGGGGTACATATGTCTCTTTAATATTCCAAATCAATAAAATCAATAATAACTATATATGTTTAATAAATACATCCATTTATAAACCTCTTAAAATAATATATATAGAAATAATTTTCAAAATTGCTAAGATATAAAAGATATATAAGAAAAAAAAATGTTACATGATTTAAAATGCAACGAGCGATTTTAGAATTTTTGGTCTAGAAAAAAATCTAAAAATCTAAAACTGTTTATCCATAAAGTTATCTCTTTCTTATATTAAATGAAAGAGAATTTTTATAAGGTACCACTATATTTTACTTAGCTATTTCCAAAACATATTTACTTAGTTTTATAGAGATTCGAACTTAATTGATAGTATATATATACGAGAATTTATTTCTACTTTTTTCGTACAGGCCCTTTTTCTCATAATATCGATTATATCCTCTGTTTGAATATAGAACTGTGTTAAAAGCTTATGTTTCTTTTTTATACTACTTAGTTTTTCTAACATGGTTTGAAATTACTAAAGCCCTAATGCTTCGTATACTATCACATCTGAAGATAACTCCCTTAGATGTTTTTGGAGGATTCATTATCAGAAATATAAACTTTTTAATTAGCTATTAGGGACTATCTAAGCTATACAGTTTGTATATTTTAATGAAGGATAACATAATCTTTATCATTTTTCAAGAAAAACACATTTATTAATTGGAACAGTAGAATGTTTTTCAACTAGAATTTGCTTAAGTATTTAATCTGATTCTATGTTTTACAAGAATTACTTTGACTCTACATTACTAACATTGGTTGTTTCAAAATTCCTGCGACAAATTTAAATGAGCGGTAGAACAAATTTACGACTGTTTTCACCAATTTCGAAATAACTTTAAATGTATATTAAATAAAAAAAAGTAATTTTTGAAAATCTTTTATTCGAATAAAATATCTTTAATAATATAGCTCTTCAATTACAAACACTATGGTTTGCAAAAATTTGCAAATAACAGTTAAATTAATAGTTTTGTTCCAAATATATATATATATGTATCAGACCCCAGGCCTGATGGTGAATAAAGGAAGACGATTCTTTAATACAGTGCTTCTCAAACTTTCAATGTTTGCGACCCAATTTTCAATCATAATTTTCATCGCGCCCCCCTCCTTACAATAACAACGTATTGAAGACAATGATGATGTACTATGACGTTAAAGTTACAGTACGACTTTAATTATAAACCGTACAGATTATCAAGATAAGTATTAGATTTTGTATATGACAAGTCCATGGAAAATAGTCACTAGTAATTAGTAAACTTGTTCTTATCTTAGTATCGATAAATTAATTATCAAATACCTTGTGTAGTACTGATACATTCATAAGTATATTATATCTGTGTAAATGTGCCAGAAGGTATTTTGTTTTGTTTCTTTTCAGTAAATTAATAATTTTTTCTTAAAATATTTTATTTTCTGCTTTTCGATATGCTCGCGCCCCCTTAGGGAGGAACGCCCCACAGTTTGAAAAACGTTGCCTTAATGTATCGATTCTTTATTTTGTATAGAGCATAGTTAATCCAGCATGGCGGTCATTTGGTGCCCAATCTAATGCAATAAAGGACAACATCGCAGCAAGAAGTCACCAGGTAATCATTTCGCTTATTGGTAGAATGGCCATCGGGGCTCTTGATCTCTATTGAGGTCTTAATACCCTATCTTTGAGGTTGTTGCTGAGCATTAATGGTATTACTTGCCATGATTAATTGGGTAATTAACAATAATATAATAAAAAGAAGTTAAAACTAGAAATTAAAATTCGACTCCTTTAGAATTTAAAAATAAAATTGCTGGAGCTGGTTTACACACTGCGTCAGCGTTCGCTGTATTATTATTTATTATTCACTTAATTTTGAAGGTAAACTTTCGAGACCTGACATCTTTTATATATATATATATATATAATATAATATAAAGAGAGAGAGACAGTGTCTTCCCACAAGCACAAGAGACATTGATAGTTTTCTTACAAAATTGCCTTTAGGTGCTTCTTTTCCGTAATGTTTTCAATAACTTCTCGAAATGTCCCCCCTCAAACCTTAATATATGCTTGACAGCATAGATCAGTATCAAAGGTTCCACTCATTTTCCAAATAAATACAGATGTAATCTATATTTTACGACCAAATGCTCCATGACAATGCCAAGCATGTACAACTGATGGACGCAATTTCAGGCAATTATTGAAAACATGACATGAAAAGACGGCATTAACACCAGTACTGGTGATCAAGGAATCGACAAACATTGCAAAAGAGGATATATTTTCATTGAGAATATATACCGGGTATCCCATATGTCAGGAATTACTTTAAAAAGGCATAAAAGTTTTAACAATTGATGTATTCGAATACGATTTGTGAAAAAGTCATTCTTGTAAAGGAGAATTTTTTGGGGGGTTGAGAAAAAAAAGTTAGGTACGTTTTCCTACTATAGATAGAAATGTACAGAAATAAGTACCCTGTATTGCAGCACATGTTTGCAACCATCCCACAACACTAACTTACTTGTTCTATGTGTCCTCCATCACCACAAATTACAGTTTGCCAGGAAGTGATAACACCGTTCACCACAGCATGTAGCCTTTCCGGTTGGACGCAGGAAAATTCATGGCGAAAAGCATTCTTCAATTCAAAGATGGGCTATTGCGATTAACTTGGGCTTAACAAAACCTCAGAGCCAAAAACCAACTGGTGTTATGTCCGGTAAGCGAGGTGACCATTCAAGTATAAAGGGACGGCTGAGTACTCGTTCGTCAGAGAACGTTTTTTTTTTTTAAGGAACTGCTTCACTTCGGTCGCAATATGAGGAGGTACACCGTCTTGCATGAAAATCATCTTGTCAAGGACATTATGTCCTACAACAGTGCTTCTCAAAGTTTTAATACTTGTAACCCAACATCCTATCATAATTTTCATCGCGCCACCTTGCACATAAGTATAATGTATTGAATTCAAAAATACTATACTTTGACGCAAAAAGCTGCAATGCGACTTTAACTTGTTATGTGTCACCGGCGTATATAAATGTCTCACTCAGCCAAGACACTAATTTTCCCGGACGTATATATACGTCTTTCTGAAGTATGATCTTTTCTCTGAACTGCTATCCATAAAATTATTCTGAATTCTTTGGAATGCAATAATAGGACCTTGACAGTGTTTGCAAAGGATTTGATTATTTATTTCTTTTCTCTCTACCAATCACCACATGCACTCGCCGACGTGTTAAAAATGGTGGCATTAGGGAGCGAATCAAGTAACATTTAATTCGCAGTTAAGGAATAAATTATAAACCGTACAAAAAAAATTATCAAGATAAGTGTCAATTTTTGTATATAATTTTATATATGACAAGCCCATGGGGTCACTGGTAATTATTAGACTTGTTCTTAACTTAGAATCATTAAATTATTATAAATGTATCAGAGTAGAGCACAATGTATTTTATAAGTGTTTTATATTAGTATAAATTTGTATTTCATTTTTTTTTTATTATGTCAAAATGTATTTCGTTTGCTAACTTTCTGTAAATTAATAATTTGTTTTAAAATAATATCTTGTTTTCGACTTTTCAATATGCTCGTGACCTCCTCCTAGAGTTGTCACGTCCCCCTAGGGGGTGCGCCCCACAGTTTGAGAATCGCTGTCCTACAAGCACGATATCACTTATCTAGTAGCATTTCTAGGTAACGTTTTCCATTCACTGAACTTGTCTTCCAGCCTAATCTTGTACAAGGCTCTTAAAAGAAAAAGGGACCCAGAATAATTTCCGTCCTTTTATAGGACTCTGATTTGGATATTTTCCCGAGATTTGCTTGAGTACAGCACAATCTACAGTAAGACAATGTGACTAATTTATTTTCTCAACCCAAAAAAATCTCCCTTTCACGAGAATGACTTTTCCGCAAACCGTATTCAAATAAATCAATTCTTGAAATTTTTATACATTTTTAAAGTATTTATGGATTTATAGGACACCCGGTATATTTTATAAAAATGGCAAGGATAAGATAGAGGAGTGATACCAACAATTGTACTCTAATGAAATAACAAAAGTCCACTTATATTTTTAAGATGATTTTGAGCTATTTTTCAACGACTCATACTATCATCTATTAAATATGTTCTCCCACCCCCCCCCCCCCGCGCGCCCGCGGTTCCAATGAGAGTAAATAGAAGTGTTTAAGTCAATTGCAACAAACAGCACTTTATTAAATACTCTGTGATTCTTACTTTTTCCTACTTTATCTCTTCAAATCTCTTTAGTCCTTTGACGGTTAGGGAAATGACCAGTTTTCGCTTACTTAATTCGCGCAGTATTACGAGTAAACAGTAGTCGAAAGTGGCAGCTCTGTTTTCCCCCGCTGTTCTTCCAAAAATGTCCCCCTTCTCTGGAGATGCCGCAGATAGCTCGCCTCAAGCATTTTAAAAATTTCTTAAAAGTATTTGTAGTACATAAATAACAGTTTTTACGTACTTTAAAATAATTAATAAAGGATAATTATTAAATAGTAAATTATAAATGATTATAATCAATTATATAAATATAATAATAGTTAATTGTAAATACAAAACAAATATTAAATTGAAAGGACTAAATAAATACGTCTTCTGATACGTCTTGAATCATCTTCTGAGCTTTATATACTGCGAACAAAGTCTTCAACGGAGTCAAAACTTGATATTTCTGTATCACAATCATAAACATCATCGTAATTATCTAACTTTCCCTTCTGAGCCATTTTACTTTACAAACTCCTTAGAAAACGCGCCAAAATACGCATAAAAAGAACAAGGTAAAAAAATCCCCCTTCATTATGAAAAGAAATTTATGGAACCTGTACTGCCATCTGTATACAGTAAAACTAACTAAATCTCGCGAGTAGAATTCCTTTGTAGCATAATCAATACAGAATAATAATGGCGAACGAGCTCAGCTCGTCAGCGCGCATTGGGGAAAAATTTCACTACGCGGGTAGTGCTCGTTTCTAACCATCTCGGTCGAAATCTTATTCTCGAGTGGAACTCGATTGCGAGCTGAACTCATTCATAACCACCAAAGGGTTAGGTAGCAATGCGAATTACTTGTATTTGCCATGGTATCTTTACACACAAGGCTGTACACTTTAGTCAATGTCATACAAAAACCCTACAGGCTTTTTTCTTTTCTAATGGAGCTCCGGATTAATAGCTACCATTAAAAACCAAGTACATTCCCCGGGGGCTGGTATAACTTTATAGCGTGACACCATATAGATGAATATGAATTGTCCCTATGTAATTTTGAAGCTCACTTTCCTCTCCAGAGGAAGGATCCTGAGTTCTGATGATTCAAAACTGTATCAAGAATTTAATTTTACCGAGGGCAGGCGAGCTAAATAAGCACTCTAGGGATCTCTAATAGACCAGATAATCACACGACATGGAGGCTGTTGATTTTTAGCATTATGCAAATCCAACGACTTGGGCCATGTCCGAACTCGCAAACATGTTCATACAAACCAACTAGGCCCCCGCGCTTTGGCCCCCCCCCCCTTCCAAAGGTTAATAGAAAGGGGAAAAAGAGTGAGAACACTTTCTCTCTCTTTCTTTTTATGGATAATTCTTGTGTTAGTGCCTTTACATATTCTTATACAAAAATTGTTTATCACACAAAATTCAAGATACTAATTGATTGAACAGTAGGCCAGAGAAGAATTAAGTATGTAACACATGGCATTCAACAGAAGAATTGAACTTATACCTTTAATTCAAAGTAAATAGTGACGTCATTATGAATTTAAGTTAATCATCTACGCGATGAGTCGATCCTTAATTCGTCAAAATGTAAATATTTTAAATATTCCGTTACAATTGTGTCTGAGAATTTCTTACATTCGTTCTTTCTTTTATTCATATTTTCCTTAATTCAAACGACTTAATAATCAAGAAGTATATTAAAACATTTCCGTCGATAAACATTATTTGCCCAAGTAAAAGATAATGATGTTTTTTTTTATTTATCAGTATTTGGTTTCACCATCTTTATAAGTACTAAATAATCTGTTTTGATATGTTTATTGAGAAACCAGATTTTAACACTAATTTAGGAAAATACAAGGATAATTAATTTAAGCAAATGCTTATAACAAATTAAAGAAGAATTCCATTAAAAAAAGAGGTAATATAAGTGGGATTTAAAACATGTAACTTATATAACAACATTTTAATTTAAAGTTTAGAACATTACAATTTTTCAGCACAATACATATATTAATGTAATTATTTGTTAATTAATATACCATAATTATTGTGATTAGATATTTTTATAAATATTATATGCATAATTACTTATTATTTATGTAATTATTTATGATTTTGCTTTTTTTCCCATTTAAACAACATAATATTTTTGATATCGGAGTAATTATTCAAGATTATATTAAAAACAACTTTTCTTATTGACAGTATCTTCTACAAAAGAATTTTTAATCAACCATAACCACAGACGATTTTTTCTTACAATCGACAAAAGAATTACGATAATTAAAAATTATTTTAAGTTTTCAAAACTTTTTCATTTCAGCCTAAAACTAGAGAAGACAGGACTCCACATTTTTATTAGTAAATACAAATATCCACAAGTGAATAATTTTTTTCAGCTTTTAAGAATTTTCAACAAAACTTTTTAGATTGAGTTGATAGTTTTGATCATCAGATGACCAAGTATTTGCATACAAAATAGATTTCTTTTGAAAAGAAATTTATTTCACGAAAAACCGAGTGTGTCATTGAGAAACGAAAGAACGTGATTTGGCGGGGAAAAAAAGGAAGAAATGCCATTGCATAATTCGAAAATTCCATTCGATACTTCAAAGAAAAAAGTCTTAAGACATTTGGAACGAATCTTCTTTTCTTTCTCTCAGTTTGAGAAGCTAAGTTGATTAGGAGAAATGCTAGAAATATGAAAAAAAGAATGCACGTGATTTCTGAAAATCAAAAATAAGGTACTGAATAAAAATGAAACAGACATTGTACATTTGCATGCATGTTCAAAAGTTTTCAGTTTTCGTCAAAGTAATTTTGAAAAAATAATGATCGTAATATTCTAAAGAAGCTCATTTTTCACATATAGATGTCAGTTTCTGCACTAAAAAATTAACGAATGAGCATTTTTTTTCACCAAAGTTTATAGTAGTTTATTTTTCATGAAAAGTTGATTTTAATTTAAATGCAGAAAGGTAAAAGATATGAAATATTAAAGTTTATGCAAATATTGTAGGATCTGATGTTGATTTATAGTGAAATACTCCCTATAAAATATCACGACTGAGAGATTTTTCACTTTTATTTCATTTCAGTTTATTTATGCGTCTGGGGTATTTTTCATTATTGGCTCCGATTGGTAAATCGATCAAGAAGTTTACAGAAATTGTTTGCCCCAAAACTTTTGGGACACAGAAATGTCTCAATAATATTGATAAATATAATCAATATATCGGGGATAATTTTGAGGCGGTACATCTCGAAATTTTGAATAAATTAGCAGAAAGAATATGCTTATCATTTTTAATGAAGAAAACAATTCACTTGAATCCACTTTGCTTACAAAATTATTCATGGATTATTCTTGGTCATTAAGCATTTGAAGAGGCACTAAAGCCAGAGGACAGTACCCGTTACCTATGGCTTCGATGCCATTTAAAGTACCACTAGACATAAGCGATCATCCGCGTCCGGAGGCTGTTACTGGCTTATGTAGATACCACCGCTACACATTCATTTGGAAAAATTGTAACAAATAAAAACAATTTATTATTCTAAATTATTTAAGCTATGCAAGGTAATTTGAGAGGAATGGACGACAGAGGGAATGATTTCCGGTTGGTCTGCGGAATCACCTATGGGCTAGAAGTTCCACCAAATCATGCCTCATTCATTGAGAACAGAAGAGTGATCTACAACAAAGGATTCTATTCAAAACATGCTCATGCTACTCCAGAGAACAGAACTATAATCCAACAAAAAATTATTTTACATAAAATCTCTCCAGTCATAAAAGTGAAAATAATCATTTTAAGTCGTCCATCCAGTATGGTGGCTATGACCCTCAGCTGGTAACCGAGTGGGTTCGGGTTCGAATCCCGAGTAAGACATGGTTGTATTTTCTTCGGGAAAGAAGTCTGTCTTCCCCCGGCAATGAAATACCGTTTCGAAAGGAAAGCAGCACACCCCTTCTTGCTATATGCTGGGATCATCATCTAAAATAAAATGTGTATATTCTTCTGTTTGTATTGTATACTTTCTGTTCTTTACTTGTATTTCATATTTCCCAGGATAAAAAAAAAACACGACAACAACAACAAATCATTTTAAGAGGTTTTTCTACAAATGTGTCTAGAATTTTAAATTATTTGTGGAAAATGTAAAGTATAATTAGAAGAGGCCGATTTAAACATTTGAAGACTCCAAAATTCTATTTTACCCTTAGCTGCCGATAAAAAGTTACGCGATTCGCTCCACAGTACCACCGTTTTATACATAGGTAAGCGAATGCTGTGTATTGAAGGAGAAAAAAAGTATAAATATGTAAATTTTTCTTTGGAATATATAAATCCTACTCAAGTACTCTGTCAAGGTCATTTTATTGCAATTAAAAATCTTTGACATAGTTTTAATGATAGCAGCTCAAAGAAAATGATCGAATTTTGGAAATATGTATATATACGTCCGGTCAATTAACGCACAGGGCTTGAGTGAGACTTATATATATAAGTCGGCGGCAGTTAAGAAGTAAGGAAGAAGGATGACGGGGTGACCTACTCTTCAGACAAAGAAAGAGCTTTCAACTTAGATGGCAGTGATGGCAACGAAAGCGAGGCATATTGGAACGATAAAATTTGTGCAGGCTTTAGGAAGGACTATAAATACATCCAGAGCACAGCTGACAGGCTTAAATGTGACGTCTACAATCATTGTTCTCCTGAAACCCGTAAAAACTCGAGAATAACGGAGACTCATGAAGAAAATTTGAAAATGTCAAAAAGAATTGTATAAGACAAGAATACTATTTCTTCTTTCAAACATTTTCATCAAAAAATAGAAGTACATTATAAAGTCTTTGGATTGCTTCTAAAAGCCTTTTTCACTCTTAAGATATTTTATAAGATTTATTTTACTATACCTCAATAAAACTTTGTGTGCATATTTCTTAAATTAGTTGCTTGATGATACCTACTCCATCTCACCTTAGATTATTCCAAAACAAAAAAATAGTGGTAATTTTTCACAAAACTATTTTCTTGCATTCTACCCTTTGGAAAGTTTTTTTTAAAAGAGCATTGAAATATCTGTAGTGTGGGATTTCTGAGGTCACTTTTATTATTATCATTAACCATAAGAAGTATCCAGTATCCATTTAACAAAAGCAGATTATCTATCTATCCTTGACTGACCTTCTTCTTATTTGTGATTTTTATTATGGAAATTCTTACACTTAAAAATAGAAAAGTGGTAATATGTTATTCTTGTTTATATTTCTTTCATATCGCTTAAATACACAAACCAGTGTCATTTAATGAAAACAGAACAGAATAAATCCCATCCCTATTTGTAGAAAAATATTTTTTTTTCATTTAAATATTCCTTATGCTGATACTTTTTCAATAACAACAGTAAACGAAACAAGAGGAGTGAATAAAATTTTAAATTGAATTTCGATTTCACATAAATAGGGTTTCAATAAATCTTATCATTGGAACTTAAAAGTGTTTTACACTCTCTTGAATTTTAAGAAATGAAGAGTAGAAAATAAATAAATTTCCTTCAGTGATATGTACTTCCAGTTTTTGCTTCCTTTAACATTAAGTTTAGTGTAGGATTTGTTAAAGGAATATAATTTTACTTCAAAATTATTTACTTATATAATTTCTTAACGACAAGTTTGTGAATGTACTATTACATTAAATTACTAA
>BMAV01014727.1:94808-115773 GCA_019973955.1 Trichonephila inaurata madagascariensis
AAATGGATTAAAATATAATAGTGTCTACCAGTGTTTTTTATAATTATAAATGTATGTATTCTGGTAGTATGTGGTAACATTATAAAAGTTCTGCAAGTCCTTGAATTTTTTTACAAAAAAAGCAAACTATCGAACCTCAATTTTTTAAAGAGGCCAAATTCGAGGAAAACGTCTAACTGGAGCAAGTGTGACCGTATCACCCCAACGTTTAAGCGTTTCTGGAGGGACGGTATCTAAAGTCACTACAGCATACACTCAGCACGACAAGACTACCTCGGCGAAGCAAAATAGTGGATAGAAAGAGAAAGTGTAAGAGATTGACGAGTATTAAAACGAATAGGGTAATGTTTAAAAAACGAACAACTGCAGCATAAGCAACCGTACAGTTCAATCAGCATCTAGATTCTCCAGTGTCGATGATTACGTTAGAAGGCACTTTCATAAGCTGAACATTTACAGAAGAGCAGCAATTAACAAACCACTTGTTACAGATGTTAATATCAAAAGTCGTCTGCAGTGGTGCCATACCCACAAAACCTGGTCGATTGATAAGTGGAAAAAATAATATTGTCTTTCACCTTTTTCTCTCCAACAGGACTGGCGCACGTTTGGAAGACACCTGTACAAGTGTATGATTGGGATTATTTCCTTCCAACAGTCAGGCATGGAGGTGGATCTTCCCTGAAACAGGCAGCCATGCTGTGGTTTTGTGTTGTAGCAATCGTAATTCTGAAAGAAAAGATCACTGGGGAAAAGCATAGAGAAATGTTAGTATACCAGTTCCATCCTATGATGCAAACTTTGTTTCCTGAAGGAGATGGAATATTCCAGGATAATAATGCACCTAGCCATGGAGCGGGACGTTCAGTCATTGATTGATGAACACGAGGATAAAGTTAAGCAACTACTTTGGCCCGCACAGTCACCAGACCTCAGTATAATTGCACTTTGTGGTCTAGTTTATTGCTTTCAATGCGAATTCAATACTCTCCAGCTGCATCTCTCCCAGACCTTTCTCAATATCTCCATGAAGAGTAGAACAATATTTCTCTAAACACTATTCAGTACTTATATAAATCGATTTCTATGTAAATCCAAGCTGCATTAAATGCCAAAGGTGGTCCTACACTACACTAATAAAGAATTATTTTTATATCTAAGGTGTTTTCATTATTTTGATAACCTTCTATGTATAAATATCAACAGCATGTTACAATACAGTACAACCTTATTTAATGAATGAGAATTATCGCATAAAAAAAAATTATGTTATTTTAAAAATCTAAAGTTTCGTTTTAAACAAAATAATTCTAGACATATAAAAAAGTTAATCAAATCAATTCTTATTTTTTCGCAGCTACGCATCTCCCTTAAAAAGCCCTTTTCATCGTTTTGTAAATCCCACAAACATTTCTTAGTGAATACAATTATAAAATTTGTTTCAAGTTTTAAAGATTTTATATGGTATTTTTCGCTTTTAGAAGAAAAAAATGGAATTTAATTTGCTTTGAAATGGTAGTTTTAGATTCTGAACAGTTTGATTTTAATTCTCATTATTATTCTTATTGAAAAAGATAACATTTCGAGGAGAAAGAAAAAAGTTAAATTTGATAATACAAATTAGTATTCAAATAATCTAATTAAATATCTTTCAGATAAGGAAAAATTTGTTTTCTAGCTATTCTTTTTCTCGTGTCGCACAACTCATAGTTGGCAAATCGTAACTAGAATATATGATATCCGCAAACGCCTTAATTAAGTAGAGATGTATCATTCTATATAATTAATAATATTCTATCATATGCATTAAACATTTTGCAACAGTCTCCATGGAAGGACAATTCTCCTAATAAGTAAATAATTATTTACCATTTGTCACTTAGTTTTCCATGGGAAAGTATCCCGAAAAAGAAAATACAGATCCATAAATTCTCGAGGAAGTGAACCTTTGACTTTACTTTTGTGAGGGCTTGTGAGAAACTGGTAAAGTTGTCACACCAAATTCCAACTTCAAAGCTTACCCCACAAGGGGTGACGAGGAACCAAAGGCTGAATAGTAATTTCGGCTCCTACAGAAATAATTCTGTATCACATGTCTTCCTTTAAGTTGTGAAATAATCCTTTCTAAAAAGTCATAAAGGGTGAAGACAGAAACTTGCTTATGATCCAGACCAGACTCCAGAATAAAGCTTAGATTTTGAGCTCAAATATAATATATTTTGAATACCTCAAAGTAGTCTTTACACAAGTGACCAAGATGAAAATAACGCAGGCCCCACAGGGAACTAGGCTTTATGCTTTTGTTGTTTCTAATGCCACCTGTCTGACAGTGTCAGATCGAAGCCCATGAAATACCTTATGGCATAAGGCTAAGATGAACACTTGTCGTTAGCTCTAGATTTGAGCACCATACACGTGAAAGTAGGATTTGGCTCGGTTTCACCCCAGTTTTGACGGAGGACTTTTCAAACACCCTGGAGGTAGTCAAGGACCTCCCACCAACCTCACGAGAGGACTTGTGGCTCGGCAGCTATTTAAATTACCTCCATGCTCTCCGAGATTCAATCCCACAAGCCCTACAGCACAGCAGTCAGCCTCACTAACCATTATACCGGATGTGTGGAAGATTATCTGTCCGAGTTGCTTATGCCTTTCTGCCGACAGAGCTTTAAATCAGGTGGTCACTGCATTCTCTAACTTTTCTCGTTTTTAGCATGTTTACCTCCCATGATCTCTTTCAATGGGGAAAAGATAATTATCACTAGAAGCAAGGTTCCATGATCGAACGTTGAGAAAGCTTCTGAAGGATGATGTATATATACTCTTAATAAAAATAATTGCAATGCTATTAAGAAATGAGTAGTTAAATACATATTACTGAATGAGAAGAAGGAAAAACACATGTAAATTATTTAATTTATGAGCGCATCTAGTTGCATGAAACCAAATTGATGACTATTAAGTCAGCAGCTTGATTATTTCGCATGTGCAATCAGTGATGGGATGCAGCATCGAAACTACTGAAGATGTATAGATAATGCTTCGGGTAGTTAAAGAACTGAATATCAGATGTTACGGCCTGCGGAACGTGATAGTATCCTGGAGTACATGACCTTAATTTGTCCATCCATGCAATCGCCACTTATGTTCAACAGCATGTGAGTGAATTCAGTGATGCATCGTAAAGTAGGTTTGGAATCACCTCGATGATAGCCCCGAGATAGTGGACTGTACAGATGCACAAAATATCGTAAATTCATTGAATTATTTGTCGAAAGACCTGTTTTCCCCAGTACATGAAGTACAAAGCAATTTGCCATGATCAGAGGATGCATCAATCAGTAAATAAATCATTTACAACTGACTGAATGAGAAACCGCTGCTGTACATACTGCAGCCAACCCTTGGAGTTCTTTAAGCACTCAGTATAGGGCTGTACACTTAACTTGGCGTCAACAATATCTCCACTTGCGCAACTCATTTCATTGGGTAACATTTTGGACGTGGTCTGGTGAAAGTCAATGACAGTCGTGGAATGTGTGTAGCAACTCTCCAGGGAACGTCATCTGAAAAACAATAACGTCGAACTTTAAAGCAGGCTTTGTTTCGAATTGTATCAGCTTCGGGCAACAGCTATACTTTGTACAGGAAATACCAGAAGTTTAACTTCAAATCGGTACACTATAGAATTTATATTGCAGGGCTCTACTATTTGTGAAGGTCATCATTCGACTGCAGAACAATTTTCTACCTCATGTCGTCTGACGAAGTCTCAATAGCCTATATAGAAATGACCAGTGGCGTAACAGAGAACATTTGGGCCTCTTTACAAAGTCAGGTTTTGTGTCTCCCAATTTGGATTTTTCCAATTGTAGGTACTGGGTGGTAGTCAGGCTTTGTGCCTTCTTGAACCCTGGGCTCCCCGCAATTCGGGTGTTGCGGGATGTACGTTACGCCACTGTAAATGACTCTTTCTAGGTCCCCAACCTCTTCGGACCCTCATCTATCGCACTTGTGTGGGCTATTCTGGGATATTCGATGCACCGGCCACCACAGTAGCATACCGTAAAGGAATTTAAATCTACAGTATGCTCATAGGGCAATTAAATACTAAATAAATAGTACTTTAACGGATATTTTTTGTTCCTTTAATCACATATGTGTCCAACACTTTGACTCCTTATCAAAAGCATCAGAAAATTTCCTTCTGCAAATATTTAATTGTTACGGTTCATCAGGATATTTAACTTTCTCGATAAAACATTGTCACTGGAGATGCGAATTGGTGTCTCGAGTACAAACTGAAGGTAAAAAGGCCAATGTTCTAAGTGGACAAGTTCGAAAAAAAGACGGCTGTTGAAAGCTGTTCCAAATCACCTGATACGATGCTGATCAGATTTTCTTGACAATTGGAACGTCATTTATAAAGAATTTCTTTGTCATGGTTCTTCTGCGACTGATGCATTCTAAACAGATGTCATTAACGACTTTTGAAACGAATGAGGTAAATGAGGTCTGATTTGTTGGTGGATGGCGCTCGATGAAACTCTATCAACAAATCTATCCTTATACAGCAATTTTAGGCAAGATAATATAAGGAATACGTAGTATGATCCAAAAGTTCGGGGACAAGGTGAAGAAAAACTTACCCGGAATAGCTAATAGCACCGAAGCCCATTCACCTTCAAAATAGTCCCCTTGGGCGACGATACACTTCTGCCAGCTTTCGTTTAACTTCTGGAAGCACAGCTGGAAGCCATTTTTCGCAACCTCCCGTAAGGCCTCCTGTGATGCTGCTTTCGTCTCATCTGATGAACTAAAACATCGTACCCGTAAATGTTTTTACGGTGATGGGAACAAGTAAAAGCCACACGGAGCTAAGTCTGGTGAATAAGAGGGATGTGGACGCACGTTAGTGCGAGTTTTGGCGGGGAACTTTTACCAATAGCGATCAATGTGCTGGTACGTTGTCATGCAGAAGATACCAGTCACTACTCTGCCATCTTTCTTACGTCGCGGAGCAAAGATAAGTAACTTCAGAAGCTAAAAGCTGCGCATGCGGTTCAATCACATGACATGGACTAAATTATCCTCGGCAGGTAGGGGAAGATTGGGAAAATTCACTTCAAGCGGTTTAACTGTAGGTACTTGCTTTTGTCGTCAGAAATGGCCGCAGTCCCCGAACTTTTGGATCATACTACGTATGTAAGGGCAGTGATTCAAATTATAGAGGAGATTAAAGCGAGTTTGATATCGACTCCTTAGTATTGGATTGCAGGCATTTTAGAAGAGGCTTACGGTTCTATACACTCGATCAAGCTTTATAATGAAATTGGAAGAAGAATATGCAGAAGCTTAGTATCAAGTATAAGTGTATTCTTTTTGTTACTGGGTGATCCTTTCCAGAAATTTCAGAACGTTTATATTTTTTCCTTTGATCGGAGCTTCAAAAGAAATATTTTTAACTATTCTAACCCTCCTATATTGTAGCTTCAGGTTTTAAAATAATTGTCAATTTTTTGAGAGAAAAATAGTAATTAACTCACTAAGAAAAGTTTGTGCTTAAACTCATATTTATAAAATGAGAGATAGAAATAAATATTCTTAAAATTTTGTTTATAGAAGTTGAAATTTAACTTCTCTCTTTTAGATTACATAAAACCTTTTATTAACTTCAAAGCCCTCAGAAAGTCCGAAAGAAATTCAACTTATACAACTGGAAAAAACAAATATTTCTCAGTCACTCAGCAATTTTAATTACTAAGAAGGAGTTGATAGTTAATTTAAGACAGTTTGTTGAATTTTGGTTGAAATTTGTTAATTAAAATAGGTATTGCCACATAAAAAGGACACTTTTAAAGATGTTAAGACGGAAATTAATTTTCCTCACGATTTCAGTAATGCCAAACTAATTACGAGGCAGAAGAAAAAAAAAGTTTTCAAAAGAGTATTTAATTTCCTTCTAGAGTATTTAGTGTAATAAAATATTTAATCATTTTTCTGAAATGTGAGTATTTAGATCTTGAGGAGCAAGAGCTTTATATACGTAATGATGTGCAACTGAAAAAGATTTAAATATCTGGTTAAGTTTAAGAGAAAGTATTCTATTTTTTGTTCTCATAAAACCTGCGTAACTCGTTTCTGTAAGTAGTCGACTTCAATGCTTTTTATTTTTAGAATAAAGTATATATATTTAAAAAAAAAGAAATTCATTAAAATAACTAATAAAATGAAAAATTAAAAAGATAATAATCTAAATATTAAAATTTTTTGGAGTTAGTAAGGATATAAAATATATACAGGGTGTTTCGCTACCAGACCGGCGAACTTGCAGGGTGTGCAGGGTTTACAAAGCCGAACCGGAATCATATAGGAATCAGGGTCACAAATGCTGTAGTTCTTAACAAGGTGCCATGGAACAAAGAAAAAGAAAAGAAAATGCAGCACATAAACGGGACAGAAAAAAATTTATTCAAAAGGCTGTACTGAAAGAGGTATTCGAAATAACTGGAAAAAGTAGTCTGGTAGGCCTGACAGAGACACTGCATGGAATTCCTTATGATCAAGAAGATTCCTGGCACATCACGTATCCTCTTGGCATATATCCAAGTGAGGAGATCTTGAAGGAACAGACGTCTCGTACACCAAACTCTTCATGTGACCAGAACAAGACTCGCGTCACCTTCTGTTCATACTTTTAAAGGTCGTGTGATGTGGAACATGCCTGATTGAGTAACTTCTCTGATACAACAGCCAAATGGAGTATTGATTACAATCTGCGCCTCTATACTCGAGCAGCACGTCGACCAGTCATTCGTTTGAATACGAGTTCATCCTATTATCTCGGGAAACGAATTGCGAATGACGACTTCCAGCAGAATAGGTTTTTAGGAAACTTTTTGTTCATTGCATTCTACCTCAAGATTTTCGAGTGGAATCTTGCAGAGCGCTAGGAATTCAATATAGCGTCACTGCCAGGCATACCAGATGATTTTTGGTCATAAATATCGAACACCTGATGTAGTTGAACCTTTCAGTAGAATGCTTTCAGTCTCTTTGTTGCGATGCTCTTTCTGTTCTTTTTCTCTGCTTCTTTGCCCCATAACTCGTAACTATAGCATTTGTCTTGCTGCAATCTATGTGATTTCGAGTCGTCTCTGATATTGGCTATGGTGCAAAGATGCACAGAAGAACATAAACAGCAACATGTTAATGGGACAGAAAACCTTTTTTTTTCCCAAAGGTTGTTCTACTATAGGTATTTGATATTATGACCATAAATCGTCTGGTAGGCTTGACAGTGGCGCTGCATTGAATTCGTTACGTTCTGCAAGATTCCACTCGACAGTCTTGAGGTAGATCGCGCTAAACGAAAGATTTCGTGATCTCCGATCCTGCTAGAAGTCATTTGTGATTCATTTCCTTAGGCAGTATGGTGAATTCAAATTTAAACCAGGAACAGATCGACATGCTGATCGTGTATGGAACTACTGAATATGCGGACACGCCACTCAGCGATAGTATCAAGATACATGACACGTCAAGAATATTCATGCACGTAAGGAATTGCATGCAGCGCTACTGTTAGGCTACCAATGACGACTTCCAGCAAATCTGTTTTCAAGAAACCTTCTGTTCAGTGCATTCTACCACAAGAATTTCGATTGGAATCTTGCAGAGCGCTAGGAATTCAATATAGCATCACTGTCTGGCCTACCAGATAAATTTGGACATAATATCGAACACCTGTTGTAGTACAACCTTTCAGTAAAATGTTTTCCTTCGAGGTGATGTTGCTTCTGTTCTTTTTCTTTGCTTCTTTGCACCGTAACTCGCAACTATGACATTTGTGAGACTGCAATCTATGTGATTCCGAGTCGTGATTTCGAACTATGTGATTTCGAGCACCTATTGTAGTTCAACATTTCAATAAAATGCTTTTGTCCCATTAATGTGTTGCTGTGTCTGCTTCTTATCTCTGCTTCTTTGAACCATAGCTCGAAACTGCTGCATTTGCGATCCTACATTCCTATGCTATTCCGAGTCCTGTCCGTACCTACTACACCCTAAAAGTGTGTCGGTCTGGTAACGAATTACCCTATATATCTATCTATGTATATATCGTCGGCCTAGTTATCAGACTGCGTAACTCCAACGGTTTAACTGATTTGATAAGGAGTGCAACGCCCCAAGCGCTTTTTAGCGCGATTCCTTAATCGCTCCAAGCAGCGGTTGTTGTCGGGTTACATGAAATCAAAGATGACGGCCTAGCGTTTCACTTTTGTTTTGTCTACGCCAAGCCTCAGTGTGCGCTCCGTTTTTAATTTATTCCTTCGATCAGTGTAATCACTATTTTTTTATTTCATAATAAAACTAGATTTCGAAGGGAGAGGTGGTGGCAAGATTTTGACATAAAATAAATACAACAGAAAGTAATATTAATGTAACTTATTACACTTCCAGATATAAATTACTTACACTATTTTAAGCGTTCCTAGCACTACTGTATCAAATTAGCATCCCAGATGGAGTTACGCGGTCTGATAATTAGACCAACGATATACTAGTTGTTACCAATCCGTTTCCCTATGTATTTCATGATATTGTATTTCATAGATTGTATTATTGTCTGTGGATTTAATAGTTCCAAAAATATTGTGATGAGTGAGTGAGTCGCTTTTCTCCTTTATATGTATAGATATAATATTTAAACTATTAACGATAAAAATAAACTAACAAGGGGAGGGCACGACTAAGGAAATGCATTTGCGTTCAAGACTTGGTGTAATAGTAGTACTCCTTTAGTCCTTTTAACCCTCAATGTAATTTCGCCGAATGACCAGTCATTTCGGAGAAAATAGCCTTCGAAATTCATGCTTAGCTTTTATACAGTTGTTTTAATATCCTCTAGCGACACAGTGATTCGATTTGTAAGACGCCTACCTTCAATTCCGAAGGATAGAGCTCGAATCACGTGATTATTTTTTTTTCTATTACATAAATTATTTTTTATCATTTAATAAATTTATCTATAAAGTTTTATTTAATAGTAAATGAGGTACATTCTATGTGATTATTTTGTATTTTATAAATTAAAATAATTACTGTAATCATATAAATATTTATATTATGTTTAATAAATATATTTTTATATAAATAAATGATATTTATAATAAAAATTATTTTTAATATTAAATGATATTTTATATAAACATCATTTAAAAATAGTTGTATAATGTGAGATACAATATGCGTATACTATAAATAAAATATGTATAATATAAAATATATTATTATTATTAAATTAATTATTTTATAATTATATAAAACATTTAATAAGTCCTTTTTCAATAAATTTATTTAAATAATTTTAATTAAAAATTTATAATAATTTACATTAATTATAATTTTAAATAATTTTAATGAATAATAATTTTAATGAATAATAATTTTAAATAATTTTAATGAGTAACAATTTTAAATAATTTTAATGAATAATTAATTTTAATTAATAATAATTTTAAATATTTTAATTGATAATAATTTTAATAATTCAAATAATAAATAATTTATTTAATAAATTTATTTAACTTTTTTTTACTCTATAAAATACAAAATAATTTCATAGAATATCTCATTTAATATTTAATAAATTTTTTATAAATAAATTTATTGAGTTTTAAAAAATATTTAAAGCAATTGAAAAAAAAAAGTCCATCAAGTGATTCGAACTCTATCCGTCGGCATTGAAAGCAGTGGTCTTACCATCTTAACCACTGTGTCGTTGGAAGAAAACTTAATTGTATAAGAGCTAAGCATGAATTTCGAAAGATATTTTCTTCGAAATGACTGGCCATTCGGCGGAATTACGTTGAGGATCGGACACTCTAAAGGAGTACTATTATTACACCAAGTCTCGACCCCAAATAAATTTCCTTAGTCGTTCCCTACCCTTGTAAGAGTAGAAGTTGATAAGAAAATCAAAATAGATATTAAATATTTCTAAGGGCTGAGAAGACAATTAGGATGTAATTAAATCAGCCATAAAACTCAATTAAGAATTTACAAGTCACTATCATCACCTGTCTTGCTTTTTGCAAGTGAAAGAAACAGACTTTGACCTTGAGGAAAGATATAATATGCTCACTGGACATGTTTGATAGAAAGGTTCTCAGATCTATCTTTGACCCAGTGCAGGAAAGAGGACGATGGAGAACCAGATATCATTTTAAGCTGAACAAGTTTAACGTCAACCACAAATAACATAAATTAACCTCAGCAATAGTGAGAGAAGCTCGGAAGTTAATCTTTTAAGATCTTGGCTTTCTGAAAACCTAATCGAACCGGAGATAAAGGAAGACCATCAACTAGATCAGAGGTGGCCAACCCAAATGACCTTGCAGGTCACTTCGGAAAAACATAATCCCGCATACAAGAATATATATTTTTATATTATATTTGGATACACAACAAACAATTATTGGAGCAATACTTTAAAACAGAATAAACTATTATTATTATTTTTACATTATTTTTTAAGTTTACAAACACATATAATTTAACGATAATAAAGCAATGACAAAACAAAGTTTAATTTATTTAATTAGTGAGATTTTCATTTCACAAGTCATTCACTTAGTTTTTGTAATGGGTGTACTTGCTGCGCTTTGTATTTGATGTTGCACGTTTTCGTCCGTTAAGTTTGAGCGCGACTTATATTTGGTACATTTAAAAAAATTACATTTGGAAAAAAAAAAAAAAAAAAAACGATTGACGGGTGCAAATTGATTTTACTTTTGATTCTCATGTTTCAAAAATGTGTGTTTCCAAAATGTTGAAAATTGAAATAAAATATTTATCCTGCAGTCGCAACACAGAACATGAAATTTGAGAAACAAATTTTCTATTGATACTGATAGAGCGTTTTGTTGTCAGCAATCAACAGCGAGCGAAAGCGTGGCGATTGTCCAGCGCACTGCTCTACTATGCATTCCTGCATATGCATGCCTAGCTCTAACAATAAGCATAGCGATAAAGTTAAGGTTTAAAGTTTGAAGCTGCGGGAAGTCACTGCAATGCAATATTACTCACTTCTGAGTATATATAAAAACAGAAACAGTTTTCCTTACAAAACAGGACACTCAAAACAAAAAAATTGAACAAAATAATCGTATTTTGTGAATTTGTAATGAATCTCGCGGGCCACGAATTTATTCTAGACGGGCCCCGTGCGGCTTCCTGACTGCGTATTAGCCGCCCTTGAACGATAGTTGGATGTGTGTGTGTGTCGTTGAGAAAGATTTAAATACTTTAAAAACTAAAAATTAGAGAGAAGTCGCTAGAATTAGAGGAGCTGGAAGGAGTGCGTGGTTGAGGCAGCCAAGGCCTGTAAGGCAGTGCTTCTCAAACTTTCAATATTTGCTACCCAATATTCAATCATAATTTTCATCGCCCCCCTCCATACAATAACAATATATTGAATTCGATAATACGATATTTTGATGCTAAAGCTACATTTAGACATAAACCTCTTAAGGGCGTATATAAACTTCTCTCTCAGCAAAAGCGTTATTTCCTTTGGACGTATATATATGTCTTTCCGAAGTACCCTTGTTTCTGTGAGAACTTCTATTAATAAAATAATTCTGAAGGCAATGGAATGTAATAAAAGGAACTTGACAGTGTTTACGAAAGATTTACTTATTTCAGAGGATTTGCTTATTTATCCCCCTCCCCATACATCGCATATGCACGCCTACCTGGAAAACGGTGGCATTAGGGAGCGAATTGCGTAACTTTTAGTTGGTAGTTAAAGGAATTAATCATAAATTGTACAAAAATTATCAAGATAAATGTTAGTTTTTGTATATAATTTTGTATATGACACGCCCATGGGGTCACTGGTAATTATTAAACTTGTTCTTAACTCAGTATTGCTAAATTAATTATAAAATATATTGTTTAGCACTGATGCATTTTTAAGTGCATTATGTCAGTGTAAATGTGTCTTTTATTTTTTTATTACGTCAAAAGATATTTGTTTGTTTATTTCGGTAAATTAGTAATTTTTTAAAATAATCTTTAGTTTTCGATTTTTCAACAAGCTCGCGCCCCCCTTGTAGAGTTGAGTTTGAGAAACGCTGCTGTAAGAGGCTCTTGGATTTTTCAAGAAGAATGCTTAAATGTTTACAATAATACTTACTCCCTAAAGATGCAGAAGTTTAAAGTGCGTTGGTGCATCAATTAATCTATAATTTCTGGGCACTAGTTTTTAATACCCCACTCAATGGTAATATGTGATATTACCATTTATATAATTCTTTTCTGTTTTTATTACCACAGGATATCTGAAACAAAAATTTTGATAAACCAAATTCATAAGAGTCTATGTGTGTGCATAGAGAGAGATTATTTAACAAAATTAATCCGAGCGAGCCTTACAGTAGTCGCATATGAAGTGTAACATCTGACATGTTACCGTGGTAAATACGCAATAGTAAATTAAATCCAGAAAAAAATGAATCAGGTATGATTGGAAATAATTTTCTATCGAATAATTATATCTTTAATGAAAATATTATTAAATTAATACAAGGAGTAATGCAATTTTTTTATCAAAAATAATTATTCTTGTTCAATTTAGTGAAAAGCAGTGACAATAGACTTATGATAACTGAAATACGTCACATATTATTGTGATTTCAAAGTATTTAAAAACCGTTCAAAAACAGCGTCAATAACAGTATGGCTCAGCTTCCGGCAAACTGAAGTTTACGTTAAAATCACCACTCGAAATCATGGAAAGTGAGTGATATTTTTTTTAAAAGAGCAGAACCAAGTTCGGTATATGGTAAAAGTACAAAATGCTGGAAATCTTTTAATTTTTTTTATCCGTTCGATTCGGAGTAACGTATACTACCACCGAAATTACTGTTTGTCCATTTTCAAATAACCATTCTGCCACACATAAGTCCCCCCCCCCCAATATCTTAACTAACAATACCCAGTCCACTTGTTTGAAAATAAGTAATGTCCATATAAGGAGTCACAGCATGTGAGTTATTATGTTTGCGATAGGTCGTTACACCAGCTGCTCTGTGGCCCGGTCGTTTAAATTTTACGCAACAATCCAAGCTAGATATCGAAACACGTTCGTCATTATCTAACCACGTCTTAGGATAAGTGCACAGCTGATGTATTCTCCTTCTCTATTTCCCTTTCTATTTCTCGTCACACACACGCACACTCTATGTTGGCACACGGTACGACGTGGTACCAACCTCACGCAAAATGGGTTGGCACCATTTCACAGCCATCTCTCCACCACCGCGCGCTCTCATTGGTCAAATCAAATAGCACGCTCTTCCCTGGTTTCCTGTAACACATTTCCGTTCTTGTTCACGAAATCCCTCCCACAGAAAATATGCAGCAATCGAAAGGAAAGATGTTACACATAAAAAAAAACCAACTCCACCTTAGAAATCATTAACTGTGAACGATTGATGAGCATGATCAGTTGTCTATTTTCCTGTCATTACTATTCATCGTCCAACAGAGGTGTAACGAAGAATATTACCCCCCCCACCCCCCGCCCTCTCTGGAAAGTCAGGTTTTGAGCCCCAAGTCGAATCTTGCACAAGATTGGAAAACCATAACACAACATAGGCGTTTGGCCCTTTAGAATCCTTCTCCCCCTCCTCCGAGATGTAGGGATTACGGGGCGAGTATGTTAGACCATTGTATGCAGATGCCAACGAAGTGCGTTTCAAACGATGTTCAATGAAACCGAGATGTAGTTGAGATTATAGCAAAATTAAGAAAAATGCTTCTACGCAGGACACATAGCAATTCGTGAAATAACGCATGCATCGACAGTGAGTATTTTAAAGAATACAAATCATGAGAAAATTAGAGAAACAGTTTAAATGCTCACAAAAAAAGGATGTTACGTAAATCCCTGCTTAAAAAATAGTCATTAAGGAAAACCACTTTATTAGATTTCGAAAATTTGATTTTAATTTACCTCGCACACTGATACAAATCAAGGTCTTCTAGCAACGGAAATTGCAATTTTGAACCCCTTTTTATAACGAGGATGACTCCTGAACTGATATCGCCTTCTGTAAACTTCCACACAACTAAATGCTAAACCAGGGGATCTAAAGTCTATCGTGGTGGTGACCCCATTTTTTTATATAAAAATTTTGAGCAACCACAGAAGCTTTGCGCAAAGTTTATACCCACACTTGGTAACCTTTATTCTCTCTTTGTAGTATATTATTATTTTGTAGTAATAAACATCCTCTATAATTTTTTACTTTGAATAGAATGATATAGAAATTTTAATCAACAAAATTAAAAAGCATTATACACGGTAAATTAAACGTAAACTATAATCTTTTTATTAAGTTCACTGTCATTTTGAGCTCACTTCTGAGATCTTTTTTTAACAACGGCATATGCAAGTTTATGTATCAATGGGAAGAATATGTTGGATTATTTTTAATTATATACATAGTACTATCTCAATATTCCTTAGATTTGGTCGGTTCTCCAATATGGGTGTAAATAAATAATTAAATTGTTATAACTAATAATGGCGAACAAGTTATTTTATGAATGATTTCTATATTTATGTCGTTGAAATTTCTTTTTCTGAAATCCATCACCTTTTTTTTTTCAGACAGATTTCTTTTCCCTCTGTTAAGCCTGGTATTCACGGGCTTTTTCAAAAATAAAACTCTTTTTCCCTCTTTTTTTCCAGGGATGAGAACTTTCTTCAAATTTCTATTTTCGATTAATAGTTTATAAAAGCAAAACTGATTTAGTTAATAAAAATTATTAATTTAAAGCAAAAAGGAAACATGTTTGATATAATTTATTACAAAAATGTATATATATTCCTTATTTTTTTACAATAATATGATTTCTTAGAATATAAAATAATAAAATGAATTTGAATTTTTTCCCCTTTATTATATCAATGACAACAAAAAAAAGCAGATTATATTTACATGATTTTTTTTTCCATCATGTAACTTTTAAGTTATTTTGTTTTTTTCCGTCACAATTTTGTTGTATTAAAAGGAAAAATTCCATTTCCACATTTAAAAATTTAATATAACTATTAGAGTTCGTGGTAATTAAGACTATGTAGAGTATTATTTTTATTTATTACTGTACTATTTGAATTAATAATTGATAATAACTACTGCTTCAAATAAAGAAACACAAATTGGTCCAAGAAGATAATGACATTTATTACATTTACAACAATAAATCTTATTTCATTCTGCAAATAAATACATCACCAAAATACAAATGATACCAACTTTCCACATATAAAAAATTGGTACTTTTCCATTTCGCCGACGCACTCGATAAGTCGCCAAAAATGATACAACCAACGCTAAAAGGAATATTTTTGCTGGTAACCTTTCGCCACCATATTTTTAAAACAAGTTATGGTCTTTTCTTAATACATCAAAAATGGATGAAAAACCAATGAAAACTAATATCTATTAATATATTTGATGTGTATATTGTTTATTGCCAAAAATAACGCCAACTTGGCAAGATTTGCGCCAGCAAAACGGAAAAGTATTTAAGAAATAACGGAACTAAATATTATTTAAAATTCTAAGAATTTAGTGTTCAGCAAATAATCTTAATTAAAATGCTTAAATCTTAAATGTTGTATAATGAAAACAATTAAACCTCTAATTAATTAAATTTAGAATACACAATGCAACACTCAACATCTAATGACACACACTAACTTTAGATCAAATGTGCATGTAGAGTTGCAAGATAAATTCAAAATTTTTTAATATTTAGGGGGAAAGAGGTATGCAAAAACAACTATCACTATTATCATCAATGAAAAAATTGTAAAAATCTCAAGTGAATTTGAAAGAAAAACTGATTTTTATCAACTTATTTTAAATCAATAATTTGAAAAGCTATAAATTATTAAACTTATTCGGCTTTATAAAAGCACATGAAACAATAATCAAACTAATCTTAAAAAATAATTATGAATTTTGAAATTATAGACGCCTTAAAAGATAAACAATGGTGATTATTTAAAAAAAATGTCTTTTGTACAATACACATTTGATATTTACATATTTAGATACACGTATATAGTTCTCTTAAAAAAAAAAGTGATAAAAGGTACATTCATAGGAAATACATTCAAATATATTATACATCAAATACATTGAATTTACCATGTTAACATATATATAAATGAAAATTGTATCACGCATATGCCATTTTTAATTATGTTGATTTATATATATACATTTCAAATATTTCACAGTATAAAGAAGCAAATGAAAATGTCATGTTTAGAATGTGCTTCTTAAGATATTAAGGAAAAGAAAACAAAACAAACGCTTATGGCTTGCCCCAGCAATCTCCGATTTCGGGGGGGGAGAAGGTGGAGGGGAATCAGTCATTTTATACCAAATACCAAGTTTACTGGTAGCCACTTTAGGCCTAATGTATAACATAAGAACTGTCTGAAAATGTAAACAAAGGACACACATACACATAAAATCGGAAATTAAGATGAAAATCAAGTTCGAAGACAATAGGTGAACTGAAGTTCACAATTTTTGAAAAATAAATTATATATAGTTATCAAACCGTTATATTTATATTACTTTGGTTGTTACTTTTAAAAGAAATGACGTAGAAGGAACAACTTTATCCAATTATCCAACTTTATTATATTTATGATATTTAGTGTCACTTAGATTAGAAAATGTCTATAAAATTGTTTTAAGAAAAGTATTACAATAAAAAATGATTTAAGTACCCATTTTTAAAATATTCTCATTTTGTGAAAAATGCTTCTATTATAATAATATTTTGCCTCTATATAGCTGAGACCTCTGTAGAGAGGCTCAAGTAGAATTTTTGAAATATATAACTTAGAAGTGGGTTTATCCATGTTTTACGACAACAGAGGGGAGAAATTTTAAGAAAAAAACGCCGATAATTATTTTAATGGGTTGTAACTATGAAAATAATGTAAATTTTTCAAAAAAAAATAGTTTAGACTCTCTGGAGAAGTTTTTACTTTATATAAGCACACACACACAAAATATTATTATTTTAGAAGCATTTTTAGAAAAGGAGAAATTTTGATAAAAGGTTATTCTAAGTTACTTTTTTACCAAAATATCGTATTTAAATAATCTTTTTGTGTCAAAATGTTCTTAAAACAATTTTATACGTGTATTCTAATCTAAGTGACATTCAATATCATGAAAATTACCTATTTATGCGTTTTTTTATAAAATCACGGTTCCGAACGTAGTCGGATACCTTAAGTAAAATCAACCAGTAATGATTTACATTTGGTATTGTTTACGTGAAAACCACTTATATTGACATTTCAAGGTAAAAAACACATTTTGTTTGAGATGTATTATAAACTTTTATCTACTGAATATTGTTTAAAACACACATGTATTGACAGTGATTCGAAGTGTCATGAAAAATCATGCTTGTACATGCTTTTTGTGATTTGGTCATGGTATCACACAGAAATATTATACATCTATATATTGTGGGTTCACTAATAAGATTGTAATATAAAAATGACAAAAACATGAAATGAAAAATTCTAGCTTAGTTTGCACAAAGTTGGGGTAAGTCTATGAGTATGAATAAAAGTTTCTCATTTTTGTCCATTGATGAGCACAGTAAGGAAATATACAAGAAAGTAAGCACTTAATAATTCGACATTTAAAATAAAAGGACTGCAGTTTTTGTTAAATTTTAGAATTGAGTGTTTCACAGTAAATATGATAATTAGTACAATAATCCAAAAAGAAAAAGAAAGAAAAATATCACGATGGTAGTTTGAATGACATTGTAGAATTGATAATTATCAATATTGTTTGGCGCACTGTAGCAGTATCTGAACCCCGTAGGATTCTTTTAGAATAGCAGTATTCCAGTTTTTGTCTCTTTTAAGATCTGTTTTATAGTATATATAATTAATATTTAAGCCCCCAGTTTACTGTAGAAGTAATTTAATAATAATTGTAAAGAAAAATATAAAAAGTTTAAAATATTAGGGGTAACGAATTGTAGAACTGATAATCATCAATGTTTGGCGCACAGTAGTAGTATGTCTTCTAAGAGAGTCAATTTCTTTCAATTCTATATCTTGAGAGATGCTTTAATAAGCGTATCAGAACAGTAAAAATTTTGAATGGTTTTCCCTTATCAAACTATCAATGCATATGTGTTGTTCATTTCATTGTATTTTCACTGACATTTGGTGAAAAGTTGCAATCAAAGTTGTTTTTATGTTACCCAGTTTTCTGGTACTCTTTTAGTTAGCACCAAGTACCTGTACGATAAATCCCTCATTTAATAGATCAAATGTTGTAAGTTACTTCTGTTTTTATTCATTGTTGAGTTGAATAAGTTTAATATTATGCAAGCACTTAAAAGATGACTATACTTAAGTTTTTTTTCCAATCAATTTTATAAGCATTACTGATTCGCATGTACCAGCCATGAAAGACAATTTTCCGTAATACTCAACAAAACAGTTAGAGTCATGTATAAGATCCTTTAATGAAAACAAATGTCTTAAGGTGACTGCCTACGTTAAAAATGTCGTTTTTTGACTACATGAGGCAATTTTTGTTTTAGTTAAAAATCTTATAGTTTGAACATTTTTCTTTCCAAAAGAATTTTTCTTTTCCCTTTACGCGAAATATAAATAAAGTTATAGTGATTTTAAAAAAAACCGCTCACTCTGCAAAAATGAATCGGAAGTTGCAAAAAATTGCAATTTTTAACTTTATTTTTGCAGTTTTTCTCATTTTTGTAATTTATAATTTATATTTCTGTAACTTTTCTAGTGTTTTAGCCACTATTATATTATTAGTATAGTTATTTCTGATAAAAATTGGCAACAGAGAGTCTATTTACATTCTAGCGTGTGTTTTGCTCAGCTATATATTTGGTTTCTTTTTATAACGAAAATGCATATTTTACATTAAATTTTTTTAAAGTTTTTAAAAGCATTTTAAATATGGGTCATCGCTGAAAAAAGCCAAAATTTGCAGGTAAACAGTATACGAAAACACGTATAGCAATAGATGCTCACGCTGAAAATGATATACCTGCTGAAAAATTTAAATGAGTTTTTCTCAAAATTATATTTTTGAAAGAAACCCTTTACCAGATACATGATATTTTAATAACCAAGCAAGATAATGTTTTGAAATTTTGTGGGAATGTTTTTCATATTATTTTTCATAGTGCACCATAAGTTTTGTTATACGTTAAATATTTTTTCATCTAGAGTTGTTTTTATATTAAAAAAAAGCTTAAAATTATAAAATCTTCATATTAGAATGCATAAATGTCACTAATATTTTTGCATTTTAATATTTCTCTTAGATTTTGGTCCATTTTGAAGAACATTATAGTATGTGTATTGTGTATAAAGGAAATAAAGGTAATTGCATTAGAATATTTCCTACAGTAAATCCAATATTTTCTATCCGTTTAAAAAAAATGGTAAAATTTCCTTGAAAACAACGAATTTTTCTAAAAGTACAATATTTATTTTAAAACTTTTACGAACTTACATATTTTTTTCCATTTTTCTTCCTAAAAGCACTCAAATAGTTCCATTTATTTATTTATTTTTTATTAAAAATTTGAGTCCGATGGTAGGCAATCACCTTAAAGAAAAATAGATTCCATTTTAGAAGAACTCCACATGAGAACCCTGCGTGGATCGCCTGGTATCCCTGGCGTAAGGTGTATGGACAAACCTCCCATTAGAACATCGAACTTTTCTGAGGGTAGACATTGCGAGGGATGGTTCAAATTTAGAGCTGCTGCTGCTTGAAGCTGTCTTCTTTTTTCTCAGATGGAACGCCCCGTAGATCAGAGGGTTCAGAACGGCGGTTGAACTGCCAAAGAAGAAAATGATGTCGTGTAGGGTTTGCCCTAGTTGTTCATCCGGGTTGAGAAAAACGGAGATGATCATACTGATGTAATACGGAGTCCAGCAGATGATGAAAGTGCTGACTATGACAACTGTGATCCATAGGGACTTGATTTTGGCTTTTCGCAACATTTTGCATCTGGCATCATCGAGGAAACCGAAAGATCCTCCGAATATACGGGACCTACCTGGAAATAAAAAAATAGGTTTATTAAGAATAAAGTAAAATACTAAATGCTCCATAAATAATAGTATGTATTACTTTAAAAATATAATCGACTGTTCAGATAGATTATTTTAATAAATTATATAATCTCAGCTGTGCATGCCCTTATAGACAACAGTACATATGACTATATTTTAAAATTTAGCTTGAATTAGTTTTCACACATGGTTCGTCTAGAAAGTAAAGAATGTTTCGGCGTAACTGAAAACAAGTACTATAAAAAAAAATTTTAAGTAAATTCCTATTTATATCAACAAGCAAAAATTTTATTTTAGTTACTTTTTATTAAATAGTTGCAATTAATATAAGTATATATATATATATATACATATAACAGAATCTCACTATTAAGTGACAAAATAGAAAGCGATTTTCCTTGCAACTTTCCATTTTCCTTGATATATATGATGTTGGACTCAATTATTTTTGTTTGTTTTACTCTATTTATTCATCAATTAAAATTAATTTTTCTAATAAAACAATATAGTAAAAAGAAAAAAAAATCACGTTCTCAGAAATTAGGCTCTCCTAGATGGGATTCGAACCCACGACCTTTGGATTGGAAGTCCAACATGCTACCTATCATGCAATAGGGACACAATGAACGATTTTCCTTTTTACATGTCGTGGTGGACTAATATGTTTATTACTATTTATTCATTTTTTTAGTTAATTAATGAATTAATATTTGAAAAAAACTGTATTAACATCAAATATCATCCACTACAAGTTTAAAAAAATGTATT
>BMAV01014727.1:115873-131551 GCA_019973955.1 Trichonephila inaurata madagascariensis
ATATATATATATATATATATGACAGGCCCCAGGCCTGCTGGTAAAATGAGAAAGGCATCATCTCTATAATAACTTCTTTATTTTGCTTCAATCACATAAAATCCAACATGGCAGCCCTTTGGCGCGCAACCGAGTAGAACATTAACGACCAATTCAACCAGGAGTCACCAGCTAAGCCTTTCCGAGTATGCTTTCTTCTTCATCAGCGCTCGCTCTACCATTAAATGGGCTTATTTACCCACAAATCCTTACGCGATGGTAAAGAGTTCGCTCTATTTTTATTTATTACTTACTTAATTTTGAACCTAAACTTTTCAAACTTTTTTCTTTTTTTTTTTGTTTTCAAAAAAACAAAACAAAAAAACTAAACATATCACCATGAAAACTTCATTTACAATTTTTTTTCTACTTTTCAGAGTAGGCATTGTAGTTGTTAATCCACTTATTGCAACGTGCAACCAATCTATCAATAAAACATTACACTCCACATTTGTCAAAGATTTGAACCAGGTTTACCACTTCTTATTTGAGAAATTCATCATTTGTAAATTGTATTATACTAAATGTTCCGTTATGTGTTAAATGTTAAATTATGTGGTATTTTCCTACTAGAATTATTAAGGTTCGCACTAAATTCGTGCGGGTGCATGAAGCTGCGTATGTTCATGTACCAAAGTTTTATTGAAGACAACATTCCATGTCTCTCGTTTTCGATGGCGTGTCTAAGTCGTGAAAGAATGTCAATGGACTGAATATTTTGCTCATTCGGAAAAAGAATGAGACTATTTACATCACATTTAGTGAGATTTTCGAGGGGTTCAGACATTTTTTGAGGTTACAGAAAAAAGAACAACATTATCATATTTAAACTTTTCTTACACTGAAACGATTGAAGGAGATAACTGGCGTGTATGCGTAGGTTTTTTGAATGTAATGCCCAATCGTTTTTAACTTCCTCGATGACCCCTGTACATTTTTGCTAACGCATTGTTTCCTTTTACACTATTTTTAGAACCACAATTTCATACAATTTTTAGACTTTGATTGGGAATTTTTTTTTTTTTAACTATCAATAAATTTCTTTTATGGCCTTTGAAACAAAAATAATCTTTCAAGGTTGGTACTAATTTTGTAAGCAATGATATCAATCAAAGTGATATTAAAAGTGCGAGGAGGTGCGTTTTTGAAGTTTTGTGACTCTAGTTTCGAAAAATAAAATCTATCCAGTTTTCATTATACAGTGACATACACAAGGTTTGCGTTTGGAGTTTACCACCCCCCCCCGAGATAAAGAGATTTGAAGTTTTTAACATACAGAGAACACCTCCGAACTTTCGTCTACGTATATAATTTTCAGAATTAACCCCTTCCAATATGAGAGTTCAATGTACACTACTTTGATTATAAATTTGCCAAATTTCAGACATTTTTCAATTCAAAGAAGGAAGACTATTATGATATGCTTTAAGTCAAGAGTGTCAAATTCAAGACCTAATTTGGGCCATACAAACAAGGATTAATTTTTGGTGAACCTAAAAAAAATCGATATTCATAGATACGTAGATTATGTAAGAATAACACATTATCATAAACATATATAAAAGAACAAAAAACTGTAAGGTTTACGTCTTGACATATCTTCTCTGCTATTATCTTTCTCATTTCGGGAAACATTTATTTTATTTTATTATATATTACAAGACGTGACAGAAAAATAAACGAGATTAAGTGCGTAGCTTGAAAAAAGAGTGGAGTTGGTAACTACTGTTTTAGTGACGTCACCCTGCAAACCTCCTCTATCTACGTGGAAATTTTCGCCTTTGTCGATCACGCCATTTGGGAATACTGTGTCATTGAATAAACACCAGCAACGCCTTCTGCTGGAAAAAAAATGTCGAACCAACATCGTTCCTTGTGAAACAAGAAATCAGCAACGATCACATTTCAAATATTAATAGAGCCTTATGGAGATGAAGCTTTGTCTAATGCATATGTATTTGAATGGTATAAGAGGTTTTCAGGGGGAAGGGACAGTGTAGAAGATGATAAACCTGCTGGTCGCCTAAGGTAAGCGATTACAGCTATATGAGTCGGTTCCCACACACATCAGATGCCAGACTGTTAATCAGCACTACTACACTGAAATACTAAAAAAGATTCGTAAAAAAATTTGTTATAAAAGGCCAGAATTGAGGAGGGATGGATGGCAGTTACACCAAGACAATGCACCCGCTAACCCGACCCTATCTGTCAAGTGGCTTCAGGCCAGCAAAAAAAATTACTGTGACGGGGCATCCTCCTTATTCGCCTGATTTTGCCTCATGCGATTTTTTTATATTTCCTACAGTTAAATCTTGCTTTCACGAAGAGCCTTCCAAAAACCTCGTTACAGAACAGTTACTAGCAATGGCAGGACCGAATGCAGAAGTGTGTGAATGCTAAAGGGAACTACTTTGAAGGTGATAATGTCACGGTGAACTAGTTCTGTATGTACAATGATTTATTAGACCAGTCTATTCAGTTCCTCCTTATTCTTTTAAAAATACTGCATAAACATAAATGTGAGCGATAAGTGTGTTTATGCCTCGTCGGAAATTCTCTTTAATTACATGGTGAAATTATTACTAAGATTTCTAACGTCCAGTATTCGAAATTCGTTCGTGGGCTACAAATTTTATATACAGGGCTAGAAATTTTATATAGTTCGAGGTTAATTGATATAGGAGTGCTGCATGGGAAGTTGTTATTTTTGTTCGCTAAGATGAGCGATTGCATTACTATATGGTTACCATGATATTTTTATCGTGTGGTTTTGTGGTTGTGTGTGCAATGGGGATAACATGTATTAAAGTTAATTTTTTATAGTTTTTTTACCACGGTTACCCTATTAATTTCAGATGATTTTAATTCGATTTTTTTAAAAATTTGATTTTTTCCATTGCATTTTTCTTTAAGCTACTATTTCAGTCTTCTGTTGTATTTTGTGCTATTTTCAAAAATATGGATATTTCTAATTTTATTGGTGAGTACGAGGTTATATTTTTTTAAAGAATGACTGCTGTGCTTTTAATTACTGCTATAAATCGCACATTTCTACTTTATTTTACTTTTAAATAATGCTTTTTTGAATGTTAACTGGTCGATGAAATTCATTGAAGGAACTCGCAGTTTTTGGAATATTGCAGGTTATCAGCACTTATTAATTGATATTCATTATCAATTTTCATACATATTATGTAATTATTGTATTTATAATGTATTATAATATAACAATTATTACATGTAACAATTGTTTTTTGTTATATTATTTGTTCATAATAATTAATTTTTCATTTTACTTTTTAATAAATTTTATAAATATATTTATTAATTATTTTATTTCTATATTATATGAACATTATTATGTATGATAATTATATTATATGATAATGATAGTGCATTACACATTATTATTATTATTATGTATAATTTTCATTATACTATATTGATATTCATTACTGATTGGTATTGGTTATGTTCAATCTATTCCTATATTCTTCATTTGAAATGTATTTCAAAACAGTTTTTTACAGTTATATTCCTAACTATCTGATGTATTATCCTGACCGCTAGGCTGCATGTAACACAACAACCACTACTTGGCATGATTAAGGAATTGTGCCAAATAGGGCCTGGCGTGAAGTACTCTTATATCGAATTGAACCAACGATATTTAATAAACGAAAAAAAGACTTCAGATTTTGAATCCATCATTATCTTGGAAAAATAAAAACCAGAGAAAGAACTTTTTAAAGTCTTCAGAGAATGCACAAATGTCACGTATTCTAGGTTCGGTTTTAGCTTCGACATAATTTTAAAAAAGTTAAATAGTTAAATAAGTGGTTAAATTATGTAGCTAGAGTTACGAAATGTTGCACACATATTTAGAACAGTCACACAATTAAAATAAGATGATAAAAAATTCAATATTTTGATCATCTTTAGGGTAAGATGTCTTTTTAAAATTTGATCCTATAAAGACAAAACTTTCTGCTACTATGCAGCAAATTATGCTACTTCAATACATACTGTTACTTAAAATCTTCTCTTGAAAGAAAGGCGCGAGAGAAGTTGCATTAAATAATTATATATAACACTGCTTACTAAAGGATATTAACTTTCTAGAATATAATTTTTTATGCAAAAATAACTGCTCCAAATTCCACAGTTCTTATTTTAATTCCCTTAGACAAGTGTTACCAATTTACCTTCTGTGCCAATTTCATTAAATATTTTGATTTTTTGATTTTAAGATATATAAAGATTTTAGTTAAAGTGAAATAACAAATATTAGAATAGGAGCTAAGAAATAGAGTTAACGTAAAACACGCACCTATAGTTTCAAACTGAATTGTTTTAATTTATAGGTATATTCACCGTTTAACGCGCACCTTTTTTTTTTGGAAGAAACTTGAAATGTACGTGCGCAATGCTCTAAAGTTTCAACGTAATTTATTCGAGATATTGTTCGAAACTTTAGAAAAAATCGTATACTTCTAGAACTAAAACATTTAAGTTCCTGAGGAATGTCATTTTCTTTAAATAAGCAATATTTTGATATATGTAGAAGTCTTTACATTTTTCTATACTCATTTTTTTTCTTTAACTTTCATTTTTATACCCGGCGTAGAACGCTGACCCGTAAATTTAGATCTTAATTTCTTTATGTTAGAATTGTGCATTAAACGTCGGATTTTACGGTAGGTAAGAAATTAGTGTTTTCATAGCTTTTTTTTTAAGCTTTGCTCAAGAATAATTTTATAACTAAGCAGTGAATGCCATATTGGTTATTCAATTATTTAGTACATTTTAAGAAAAGTATGCTTAAAATAAGTAGAAAAAAAATTATTATTACTAAAATGGGAAAAAACGGGTAAAAATTTACAAAATATTTCTTCAGCAAGGCCTATTCTGTACCAAAATTTATCAACGAATTTTCCATTTTTCAATTTTGATGTGTTGATTTGCTATTCATTTTTGAAATAACCTTCAGGATAAGAGAAATTCAACTTTTACATAAACGAGAGCACTTTAACTTAGTTTTATTTGAAATTGCTTAAAAAAAGAGTGATAATATTCACATAAGGGAAAGTAAATTTTGTAGTAAAACAGTGATTGATAAACCTGAAGCTTAAAACACTTCAACTATTATACAGAACATACACTAAAAATTTTCAAATAATCATTTTCAAAACTTTTTATGCAATCACTGTCTCGCGGTTGAACATTTAAAAAAACACAAGCACATTTCGAGTAAAAGGCATTTTAAGGTATCCGACTATGTTCGGAACCGTGATTTTGCAAAAGTGTATAAATGGATAATATTTATGATATTTAGTGCCACTTAGATTAGAAAATGTATATAAAATTCTTTTAAGAATATTTTTAGAATAAAAAATTATTTAAGTACAATATTTTGACAAAAAATGAACATAGAATGACCCATTTTAAAAATATTCTCCTTTTGTGAAAAAGTCTTCTATTATAATAATATTTTGCCTATGTATAGCTCAGACTTCTGTGCAGAGGATCAACTAGAATCTTTAAAATATATAGCTTAGAAGTGGGTTTATCCATTTTTTATGACAACAGAGGGGAGAAATTTTAAGAAAAAAACGCCGATAATTATTTCAATTGGTGGAAACTCTGAAAATAATGTGAATTTTTTAAAAAAATTCTAGTTGAGCATCTGTAGAGAGGTCTGAGCTATATACAGACAAATTATTATGATAAAAGAAATATTTTTCACAAAAGGAAAGCATTTTAAACAAAAGGTTATCCTAAGTTAATTTTTTGCCGAAATATTGTATTTAAATAATTTATTTTGCCAAAACGTCCTTAAAACAATTTTATACATATATTCTAATCTAAGTGACATTAAATATCATGAAAATTATCCATTTATGCGCCTTTTTAAAATCACGGTTCCGAAAGTAGTCAGATACCTTAAAGCAAGTAAAGTAGTGGCATCTGCTTTTACTAAAGCACTAGAAGTGCTTGTACTAGTGCATGTAAAATAATAAACTGGGTGTTTTTATAAACTAATAATATGGCCTATAAAATAAAACCGTAAACAACTGTCTCTTTTTCGCAAAATTCACAATTGAAGCGTAATCGGCTACCCCTTAAATTGGAAAATGTTTCTTACTTGTTTCTTTGACCGTAAACTTTGGAATCGAAAGCAGAGGAAACTGTTTCATCAGCAGATATCCTTTGTCAAAATGTCAAAATCTGTGTCAAAGTTCTACCATTTTTTAAAGTACGAATTTTAGTTGAATTGAAGTTGCTCATGAATACTAGGACGAGTGGAATCAACTATCACTAACACTTCTAGATATCCAACATATAAATTCATAATGTTTGCAATAATGCACTATTTGTAGAAACTTTTAAAATGACATAACAGGACAAGAAGGGATAATTGACCCGGGAGACATTGCCTATTCTTCAGGTTCGACAAAGAGAATACTGCATTCGTTGCATCCAAATATATAGGAAGGAATTAACTGACACAAGCAAAAATAAAAGGAATCTGGACCCGGTAAGGTGTGGTCATGAATATCTCATTGTGAGAAGAAAGTCTTGATCATGCTAGAATCAGCTGTAATCTTTATCATTTACAAAACAACAATAAAAAGAAGTTAGGGTTTTACCCAATTGCTGGATAGTTGAGTTATCCCCTCTAGTTCTACAGGTCGCCTCATCATGTTCTTACATGAAAAGAGTGACGTAAATTTGGAATTTACTTCTGCTGGGGCCACCCTAGTCGTGAAAGGACATTCTAGTTTGTTCAGTGAATATCTTCAGGCAAAGGATCTAAGTCAGTCTTCTATCTTAAATGCTCTAGTCTTCCAAATCACAAAAGCTGACCATTTTTTCCATCCACCACTGGTATTGGAATAATCGTCTCGGTGGTTCTCTGACACTAGGTTTCAACACTAGGTTGGACTAATCCTCACTTACTTGCTTTCTCAGTGTTCATCTTAGATCTTTGACATGTAGCGATAAAGCGCTAAGAGTTATGTAGTCTGCACCAAGTGTAACACTGGTCTTGCGTCTCCAGAATATATCTTTGAGTATCTGGGGTTCTACAGGATCTTACGGCCAACCCATTGTTGGTTTGGAATTTTCTTATTGTATATAGCAGCGATATTCAACCTGCGGTCCACCGAGGCTTTTTAAGTGTCCCGGTCATGGCCCATTGCTCATAGAAGCTTTCTTAAGAACATTGTACTAAAAATTTGGTGGGAAATTCTTTGTCAAGAAATACAATATATCAATTTTGCTTTTTTCTGACGGTGTCATACGGGTGCGAACTGATAGTACGAATTGATATTCTTTTACTATTTGTGACGGTTTTGGTTATCCATAACAGATAACTGTGTAGTAGCGGATATTTTATGGGTGGAACTAATTTTTAACTATCTTTCATATCTTGCAAGCAAAAAATATTTGAAGAAAATGTATCGTTTCAAGACGATTGGGAGGTTGACTATTTTATAGGGAAAAATTAACATGGATCAATAATTCTTTGAATTATCACGAAAGTGCTGTATTTCAAAAATACCAATAAATAGGAATCATTCAATGACACTTTCCCTCGAAATTTTCTTTCAAGAGGGGATAAATAGGCTTTCTTGAATAATCTTTGCAACAGCAACAAAGTATTTTGTCAGTGGTTATATCACAGCGGTAACAAAGACATATCCTATAAAGTCTGTTATATTATTCGTAATCATATGAAACCATTTACTGATGCAGAAATTGTGAAGGAGTGTTTCATAATTTCTTCCCATTTAGTGTTAGTGAAAAAAATAAAAAATATAAAACATAATAATTTAAAAAAAAAGAAAAACACGAGTAGTTAGATTTTAATCAATTTTTCACATTTTAAATTTCCAATGTTATCTTGGTCTTAAAGCATTTCTCTCCCATTTATCCTCATGTTGCGGCCCGAGTGAAATAACTAACATATGCATGCGGCCCGCGTGAAATAGCTGACATATGTATGCGGCCCAGCTTAAAAAAAGGCTGAGTACCCCTGGTATATAGTCATGTACCTGATCTAGGCCTGCTGATCTTCCGGTAATGTTTAACAACAATGACGAATTACTGCTTGTGTTTAAGTACTTTCTTTCTACAAACAAAATAGAAAATTCTTCAACCTGGTTTGATAAAAAAATGAGGTTATATACCCCAACTTAGTGTCAATGAATTTTGCCTTGGCTGTTTAAACTCAGCATGCATAACAAAATCTTTCTTCTTGAGTATGCGGCAGGATATTTACGGAAAAATTCGCTGGGATGTCTTGTCACTTAACCAAATCTTGCGTGCCTTTTTCTTTTGTCTTTAGTTATATGGGCAAGAATCCACAATAGTGGGTACAAGAAAACTGGAATAGATGTGAGGTGTTTGTGTAGAAGAAAAGGGAAATAAAAACAGGGGAAAAAAGAGGATGGTACAGCTAAAAAAGAATATTAAACTTCAATTTCTTAACATAAAATTAATATACCTATGCAGTTTCCTTTTAATGCATTTTCTCAAACTTGCAGTTAAAACAGTTAAAGTTCTTTCAAACTAGGAAGGAAATAAACATGTAAAACGGATTCTGCATAATAATTTTGGTATTTTTGGATTTTTTTATTGCAAATTATTATATTTTCAAATACTAAAAAATAATCCTTTACAAAATAAGTAAAAGAAGACGATCCAAGTTCAAACGCCTGTCATTTTTAAATAAATCTCTTAAAGTCGTAATTTAATGTCTAAAAAAAAGTACGGAAGTGTTTGCATTTTACGCAAAAATTTGTTTTATCAATAAAATGTTGTTGCATTTATATGTTTTGTAAATATGAAACTACTTCTGCTTATGTAGTTACTGCTGACACAGAAAAATGTGTTTGGGCACTCTATATTATTAGTTTGATTAATGATTTTGGGAATTATATATTTAAGGCCCTATATATTTAATCATTTTTACATTTAGTTAACGAAATAGTTAGAAGTAAATTTTGGGTTTTTTAATTCATCCAATTTTAAAAATTTCGAAAACTATGAGTTTTATTTCAATGAAATTACTAAAATTCTAGGTTTCTATAAAAAAGTTGAAATACTTACTCTTTGTCAGGAATGTGAGTTTACTTTTAAAATAATGTCTAAAAATTAGAGATGATAAATTCTTCAAACTTACCGGAATCTGAAAAGAAAAAAAAAATTACTTAGTTTTTGATTAAAAAACATCGCTCCTTAGAAATTTTCAATGAAAGATATAATTAGGACAGTAAACACAAACAATCTCATAACACATAAAAATTTAAAAACCAAAGTTTATTCTGAAAAATGATAGCATTCCAAAAATTTTTTTAATTTCAATGTATATAAAACAAAAACAAATTATAGAAATTTTAATCGAAAATGAAACTTGGGGCTATACGAACAGAAATATAAAATCTTCAAATTAGTTAGATTTTCTTTCAGCGCAAAAGTAGTTTAAAGAAATACCAGACATGATTTTTTCAATTCTTAATGGGAAATAAAATTTTTCAAAAAGTAAAAAATATTATTAACTGTGTATTCAAAACTTTCATATACTGAAAGTATTAGTTTCAAACTTATATAAATAGTTGTAGAAAATTATGAATTTTTTAATATATATATATTTTTTAGTATGCACATAAATAAAATTTCTTGTGGGAGGGTTTTGAAAGCTTTTCACCAAAAAGTTATTTTTTACTAATTCTTTAAAAATCTAATCTTAATCATATATATTTTTTTAACTTTCAACTTTTAAAAGTAGATCATTAATACATAATTAAAATTAGCTTTATGAAAATAATTTGAAATATTGGGAAAAGTATTAGAAAAATTTTTATTAAATAATAATAGAGAATTCAATGTTATAACGTGTAAGTCTATATACTTAGTTTAATACATTATAATGAAATAATTAGTTTTCATTATAACAATTTAGAAATCTTCTTAAAAGCTGATTTTCGATTCACTACAATATTCTAAATGTAATTTTCTTCATTAATTGTTGCAGTAAACTAAAATGTAATTGATTTTATTTTCTCTTTTTCCAAGAAGTAAAGAGACACTATAATAAATACATATATGTAGGAATGTGTGTGTCTGTCTTAAAGACTATTATAAAGAAACGGTAGACAGCTACAAATTGCTAAATTTAAGTTATACAAACCAGATTTAAATTTGAAAATAAATTTTAGAACACAGATAATGTGCTTCGAACAGCGGTTCTAAAACTATGGGGTGCACTCCCTTAAGGGAGCGTGATAACCATGTGCGAGGAGCGCAAGCATATCGAAATGTCGGAGATAAGAGATCCTTTAAGAAAATATTAATTTAATCCGTAACACTTATTTAATGTATCTATTACTTAAAAGTAACAAATACAAAATTAAATACGAATCTTGAAAATTTGTACGGTTTACAATTAAGGTCGTATTGTAGCTTTATCGTCTAAGTACACTCATGGACAATAAAATTAGCGTACCAAGAAATAATTGCGGGATCGTAGCGAAACTTGGCAAGAAGGTACATTTTGAGTAGATATGCAAATGATTAGAAACACAGCGTGATTGTGCTTTAAGTATAGCAGGTAGAGGGCGTTTAACGTCATTCTCCGTGGGGTATAAAACAGGTAACCAAAGCCTTTTTGAGTGTGCTGAATCGTTTACAAAGCAAGGGCTGAGGTAGACATGTCATTACGCCGTTTTCGAAGACAATATGAGGAGTTGTCGCAGTTTGAGAGGGGGAGAATCATCGGCATGATGGAAGCTGCGTGGTCAGCTAGGCAAGTAGCTCGTCAATTAGGCCGCTCTGATTGTGTTGTGAAGAGGTGTTGGGACCAGTGGATCCGAGAGATTTTATTTACACAAAGACCAGGATCAGGACGCCCTCGACAGACCAGTCGTCGAGAAAACCTCCGCATAGTAAGAAATGCACGCGTACAGTCACTTCATCGGCTGTCATCCAGACACAGGTAGCACCTTTATGAGGGACCCCTGTGTCTTCTTGAACCATACGAAGGCATCTGGCTGAAGGACATTTGGGATCGTGGAACCCTTTACGTGTGCTGCCCTTGACGCCAATCCATTGACGTCTCCGTTTGGAGTGGTGCCACGCACGGAGAAACTGGACTGCAGTAGAATGGAACCCGGTCGTCTTTAGCGACGAATCCAAATTCAATATCAGCAGTGAGGACAATCGTGTTCGTGTGTGGAGACCTCGTGGTGAACGCCTCAATCCTGCCTTTGCCTTACAGTGACTCACCGCTCCTCAGTTGGTTTGATGGTATACGGTGTCATTGCCTACAATACACGGTCACCCCTAGTATTAATCCGTGGCACCATGATAGCCCAGTGGTACGTCCATGACATCCTGCAATCACATGTTTTGCCACTCATACAATGGCTCCCGGGAGCAATTTTTCAACAAGACAATGCTCGGCCTCACACAGCAAGGGTGTTACAAGGCTGTCTCCGCACTCTTACTACCCTTCCTTTGCCTTCCAGATCCCCAGATGTGTCTCCAATCGTGTATATCTGGGATCATTTGGGACGGCGAGTTGTGGTTCACCACGTGTTTGAACGAACTAGAGGCAAGTTTACAGCAAATATGGAGCGAAATGTCTCAAAACATCATACAGAGCTTGTATGCCTCAATGCTCGATCGTATCGCATAGTGCATTCGCGCTAGAGGGAGTTCAACAGGGTATTAAATCTTTAGTTTTTTTTGCCTTTTTCTCTGAAATAAATAATCCTTTTTCTTTGATTTTCTAAACATTTACTTATATCAAAGTAGTCATTACGTATGTAAAATTTCGTTTCATTTTGACGACTCCTTCTTGGTGCGCTAATTTTTTTTTGTTCGTGAGTATACATTATTATTGCATTCAATGCATCATTATTGTATGGGACGAAAAGGAGGAGCGGTTGACGAAAATTATGATTGAAAAATAGTGTCTCAAACATTGAAACTTTGAGAAGCACTGCTGGCTTGGATTTATTATTTTTGTTACTTTTATTTTATTTTTCATACCTTATTTAATTTAAGTAATAAATGTGCTTTAAAATTCAATGTGCTTAAAATATATAAAACATAGTTTAATATACTTAACTGACATTACGCTTTTTGAGTTAAAAAAATATTAATAATATTATTTAGAGTACAAAAAAAATAAAGTTTTAAATAAACGATAAATATTATATTTAACGTTTAAGGATTGCCCAAATTAAAAAGAAGACACGTGCAATTGTGTCAGAATGATTGCATTTATAACAAGCCACCCAACACTGATATAAACGGTGGTGGGAGGTGTACATTGTATAAGATGAGCAATAATGAAACCTGTTCGTGGTAGAGGAAATAGGTCAAAGGTAAAGTCATGCTATTCCTTGATGCGTCTACATCAGAGCAATGCATGGTAGTGCGGTTTCTGATTACGGAAGATGAGCTGGAGGCGGGCATCTATCAGTGAATGGGACAGTCTATGACGTACTCTGCTAAGTTCGAACAATTGGTGCAAAAGTTTTCGTAAAGGGCGACAAACGATATCAGATCTCCATGACAATCATGTCCAGTGAAACCCTGACAACATTTAAAAAATTCCGTTGAAAAGTGTTGGAGCACCCGCGTACAGTCCGTATTTGTCTCCTTTCAACCGTCCACGCCTTTTCCTCTAAGAAGAGCATTACGTTTCCCTTTGGATTATCAGGTGAAAAAAGCTGTGCAGATCTTCCTCGATTGTCAACCGCCATCTTTCTACAGTGAAGGCATAGACCTACTTTCGAAAAGATGGTTTATAAACCGCAATTGGCGATTTATTTTGATTTTCAATAAAGGTATTCTTTTCATTCAATTTGTCCACTTTTCATTTCATCAACCCTTATATTTCTTTCATTTGAAATAAGTCAACAATTCTTTGTGTGATTTCAATATGATTATGATCAGGCAGTAAAAAATAATTTGTGTGAAATAAAGTCAAGTGTGTCGAAGAATTTTAAATGAATTATTCAGTTCTTCGAAGAAATCCCAACACTCAAAATGTGTTCATTTTCTTAAAAGAAACATTAATTATTAACTGTAATTTACATAGTTTAAGAAATTATTGTTGTTATTTTTAATGACAAATTTATTTTTGGAAAATGAGGTGGGGAATGAGTTTTTTTTCGTATGAAAATAAGTACCCTCTCTGATTTTAGTAATTTATATAAATTATCGGAAATTTTAAAATTGTATTTATAGTACCTTCAGTTCACACATATAGTTTCTAATTTGAAATATATTTTTTCTAATATTAGATTTTTAATTCCATCATTAGATTTTTTTCAATCACAAAGAATAAAATAAATCTATTCGCACACTCAAAATATCAGAGTTATTTTTTTAAAAAATCGTTTTGTTATCTTATGCAGTTTGTTTAAAAAGGATACTTAAAAAAAATTACATAAAAAGGGAACGGAATACATTCATTCGCAACCATCATTCGAAAGAAATATACAAATGCAGCGATAGTTTGAAAAGAAAATTAAATATAATATTTAATTGTTATTTACAATTCGATTAAAGTAATTTACTTCTAATATCTTTTACAGTAGTTATTTACGCAATGTGTTTATTTATATACAGGGTGATTATAATTAAAGTTCAACTTTCAAAATGATGTAAAAAAGATAGAACCACTGCTCAGAATGACATCGAATTTGAACTGGATATACTTAAGGTATCCGACTACGTTCGGAACCGTGATTTTAAAAAGGCGCATAAATGGATAATTTTCCTGATGTTTAGTGTCACTTAGATTAGAATACATGTATAAAAACATTTTTACAAAAAAAATTATTTAAATACAATATTTCGGCAAAAAATTAACTTAGAATAAACTTTTCAAAATGTTCTCCTTTTGTGAAAAATTCTTTTATGATAATAATATTTTGCCTGTACACAGACCTCTGTACAGAAGCTCATCTATGTCTTTTGAAAAATTCACATTATTTTCAGAGTTACAACCATTTGAAACAATTATTGGCGTTTTTTTCGAAACATTTCTCCCCTCTGTTGTCGTAAAACATGGATAAACACACTTCTAAGGGATATGTTTCAAAAATTCTCGTTGAGCCTCTGTACAGAGGTCTGAGAAATATACAGGCAAAATATTATTATATAATAGAAGCATTTTTCACAAAAGGAGAATATTTTGAAAACGGGTCATTCTATGTTCATTTTTTTTCAAAGTATTGTACTTAAATAATTGTTTTATTGTAATACTATTCTTAAAACAATTTTATATACATTTTCTAATCTAAGTGACACTAAATATCATAAATAGTATCCATTTATACGCTTTTACAAAATCACAGTTCCGAGCGTAGTCGGTTACCTTAAAGAATGGCGAAACGGTATTGAATGAGAAGGAAAATTCAACGGCGTTTTTAATATTGCTTTTTATGTGGTTTTTGACCCAATCAAATTTTTCCGCCCAATGGGATACGACTTTGAATTGGTGGATGTAAACTTCACTAACATGTTCACAACTGTAAAGAACTTGGAAATCCTTTTTTCATCATCAAACGAAACAAAAACACAGACATTGGACAGCACAGTTGGTTTAACATGTAACTTATGCCCAAACCATCGCAATTCGATTTAAAATGTTATTTGTGTCACTGTCATTTGTGTATCCCCTTTCATTATGCCGCTTACAATGCTATCTATTGATTTAGACTTTTGTATCAATGGTTAGGTCATTTTTAGTAGTTTTTTCTGCAATAGATGACGGACGAGTTCCTTGAAGAGGGATTCAGGGGAACATTTGTAAGAAAGACATCATTCAGATTCAAGACAAAAACTCAAAGTGTGCTTTGGTTTCACGTGACGAACTCATTCAATAATGCTCAGCATAAATTTAAGAAAAAAATGTTATTGAAGTAAACAATTGTGGCAAAATTAGTAAAGTAATAATATGAAATGTTTAAAGACACAGGAATCGTTAAAAATATCCAATCACGTTGAAATGACAAAATTCGGTGAAAGCATATATTCTTTGTTTTCCACTTTATTGGTTAGAGCTATCTTTTGGTTTTTACAAAACATACTTTGTTTCATTTCTACTCTACCTAAAGACCAAATTAAAATAAATTTTATAAAATTAGAAAAACCGAAAGTTGGTCTTTAATCTACCAGAAGTGGGCATTTAAATTGTTCAAAACCTGGCATGGCGAGTCTGATAACTCAAAATGTTATAAATATATTTTTATAAAACTTTTTGGACCTGATACTTATATTATTTCTTTATATTTATACCTTTTAACTGTGGCGTGCAAAACCAATCTGCCCATAAGATTCAGTGTGCCACACATTAGGACACATTTGAAACAATTCTATTCCCGCGATAATGCTTGCAGAGTAAGAGAATAGAGGTCAATAATATAGATATTTACAGTTTTATTATACATTAATTTTGCATCATTTTAATATATTTCACAACAAAACATAAACAGCATAAAATATAAATATTTCTTGAATATATATAAAAAATTTAAATTGTGCATATATTATGTATTTTTAAACGTTTATTAAAATAAGAAATAAACAACGAAAAATAGAAGTATTCTCCTT
>BMAV01014728.1:0-88068 GCA_019973955.1 Trichonephila inaurata madagascariensis
AGTAAAGTTATTATAGAGATGATCCTTCCTCATTTTACCAGCAGGCCTGGGACCTGTCATATATATATATATATATAATACTCATAATATTCATTACATTCTATTTTAATTTTTCATTATTCAACGGCAATTTTACTTTAATTTTTCACATTGTCATCTGGTTTTACTTATTTGGGAATTTTCTGTTCTCATCTAAGCCGTTAAACTTTGTTAAATTCGATTCTTAAACTGAAACGAGTAACTTCGAGAATAGTTAAACTAAATATTGTGCAAACAGATTATGTGTCACATTTTCTCAAAATGAAACCTATCAGTTACGCATCTAAATTTAACAAGAATTAATTATATTTTGAATCATCTTAATATTTCTCATTAAATTGAAATTTAAATTAATAATTCTTTTGCTTGAAATGTCAGAGAAATTTTATAATTTTTACTAAACATCATAGTTGATTAAAGAACCAAAAACATTATAGTTAATTAAAAATTTTCAATAAATTTTACTTCTTTTTCATTCTCAAAATATAGAAGTAAGCATTTTTAGATAATGTAATTTTTAAGAGAATTTACAGAGTTTTTTTTACATTACAAATGCAATCAAAGTACAAGAGAAAGCAACTTTTTCTTTAATATCAGTTCTTTAAAGTAAGTATTATTTTTTTCTATCTAACTGAAATTCATTTTTTGGAATTTCAAGTGCTATTTAGTTCAGCTTTCATATTTCATTATTAAGTTCTACATTTTTTTTTCTTTTTCCATTGACCTAAGGAAATAGAAACTTTGAATATTAACTTGAAATTTAAAAAAAACGTTATCTCTCTTATACTGTACCTCGTATTCCTTTTGTATTCATAGTTATTTTAAGTGTGAAAATAATATAGGTAATAATCCTTCTTTTAAATTTGATATTTTAGTTCCTTAAACCTTTTTATTTATTCTTACAATATTTCACGTTATTTAATACTAATTGAAATGTTTGTACTTTCGAGAAAACATTTTTAATAAGAAGAAGAATGATTTGTAACAGCAGCATAATTTGTGCTAAAACTGCTGAATATTTTCTAAGTCTGTTATATTTCAGAAGGGACATTAGCTTCTTTATATAAATTACATTTTCGAATATAAAAATAAATTAATTAGATTGAGTTAGTCTTAAAATTTTATGATATTGAAGAATTTCCTTTCATTTTGAATAAAACTCTGGCGCAATCACTTTCGGATGGATTGAAAGAAAATCTACGAAAGTAATTAGGTGCTGTTTATTCAAATACATTACGTGATCAAAACGAAACTAGTGCATTCAGATGTATAGTTTATTTCACTTTCAATTCACATTTCCATGACAGCTATTATTATTATATTCTGAATAAAATTTATTAAACTTTTGTATAGTGAAAAGATGAGGAAATTGTGTAAAAAAAGTAATAGAAAAAATATTTTAAAAAGAGGAAATACTTAAAACGAAAAAATTTAATTTCTGAAATAGAATTCTTTCAATTTAGGCGTAAGGCATAAATATATTCACAGATATTATAGAATATGATTGCCCTTTCAGCAAATAAATATATTTTTACTCAATAGGATTAAAATTCAAAACTTCCTTTAAAATTTTTCCCATTCACTTTCATGACGAAAATATTACACTTCTTAATTTTGTATTCAAGTACAAAAGTACTCTGCTACTTAACTATGTTGCGAAAAAGTTTTATCTGCCTTATAAATAAACTACTATGCTTACTTTAAGGAAAAATTATGACAGCTAAAAATGATTCGCGTCCGATGAAATAATTTATTTTACATCTTACACATCAGAGTTATTTTAAGAAAGTTTATTTTAATTTGATTTAAACTAATTGTGTGTTAAGTTAAACTGTGATATATATTTCCTTATAAATAAAATATATACTCATAAATTGTGCGAGACTCATTTATATCATTTGTATTAATATGAATATAATGACTATTGAAATTATGAAGAAGCTTAATCTGAATACATTGAAATAATTTCAAAAAATATGCATCATTATTGAATAGGAAGCCTGAATTTTTATCTGCAGGAAAATAGGAGTAAATAAATTTAAATTGTAAGCGTTTTCTGAGACAACAAAGCAACATTTGTTAAATGGTAGTATCTTGATTTCAAAGGAAAAATAATAAACTTACATAGAAATTTAGAGTTTGCAGATGTGAAAAAAAAGAATGAAAACGTCGCCCTTTTATATTCATATTTGCACTGAGTTACAACTATTGCAAGTGTTATTATGAAACAACATTAAGATTAATTGTTTCCTTAAAAAAAAGTAGGTGGATACAGTCACATGCTAAGGTTCTGAAAAATAACTTCAAAATACGTCTTATTCTTTGGATTGTATTAGCTTGATTATTTACTAAGTGTTTCAAATTTAACGGCTTTAAATTTTAAGCTCAGAATCATATTTTTAAACGAACTTCCTATATTCCAACTAAACTTTTATTCTGGTAGCAACAATATTTGCGTAGGAGTAAGAATAAGGTGCTTTATTTACACGTTCGAAACTAAAATAAATTTCATTGTTAAAAATTGTTTCATGATTAGTTTGTTTGTTAGATTTTTATTCTAAGTACCTTGAGAAATTGCTTAAATCTGCTATGTATCTATAAACTAAGTGATTAATCTAAATGAATTTTTCTTTTATTACCTTCAAGTTTTAAAGTATACTAACTTCAATACAAAATTTGAGTATATAAACTTCAATTCAAAATTTGAGTATATAAACTTCAATACAAAATTTGAGTATATTAAACTTCAATACAAAATTTGAGTATATAAACTTCAATACAAAATTTGAGTATATAAACTTCAATACAAAATTTAAGTATATTAACTTCAATACAAATTTAAAAACTAGAATAATAATTTTGAGCAATTTAGAAAATTGCTTGTCTTAAATTCACAGAAAATTTACTTAAAGTATAAAATATATCACAAACTTCTATCTATGCGAGAGAAGACAAAAATTCTTTTCCGAAAGAAAATATACTTAGGTTGTTAAATGAGGCTAAAAGAAAAAGAAAAAAGTTTTTTATATAGAAGACAAACAGAAACCCTAAAAAGTAAACCATTGCTCTTATCCTCGGGCTATTGAATTTTTGTTCGGACGGTTTTCTGAATGAAACAGGGGATTGCAATGATTATGTCAACTTTGAACATTTCTTTTTATATTGTTGTTTTTTCAAACCCGAAAACTGGATCTTTTGCTCAATTCCTTTAAAATACTTTGTAGCATGATCCTGTGCTTTTAGCTTTAAAACGTAATAATCAGAGTACACCATTAGAAATAATCAAACATATTTAGTTGTGTGTTAAAATAGCATGAACATTTTGTATTTAATAATATTTATGAAAGTGTTCTTAAATAAAGAACGAAATAAATGCTTGTTTTCTTTTATAATCATAAACATATTTAAAAATATTAATAGCTTTAAAGAAAATTAAATTTTAATATTATTACCGAACAAAAAATATATTACCTGTATGTTGATTCGTGTATGAAAAAATTGTCAGTTTTATTTGCAGCTCATATTATGAGATTTAATTTTATCTTCTATCATTTTTCAAATGATGTAGAAATTTTTTACAATGTTAACCCTTCTTTTTCTTTTTTTGGGGATTTATAGCATGCTGTTATTACGTAATTATGTAGTTTTACCTTTTAGTGAAACCTAAATATTTATCTTCAAATAATCTCCTCCATCGTCATCAGATATATATTATTCAGAGTATCCTTATGCTATTACTTTAATAATTTTATCATCCATAATTATATTGAAAATATTTATAATAATTATTTTTAATAAATTTAGATAACATCCTCAGTTTAGAATTGGTTAAGTATTTTACTTAGGAATTATAAGCTATAATATGTTTTATAGTAAAAGAAGTAACAAATGTTTTGGAAAGGTAATTTCATTCTAATAATATATTAGCACATTTCATTAAAAAAACGTCGTTATTTTTAAAGATAAGCTAATAGTCTACATTTATGACTGTATTATTTGTTGTAATTCTAAAAAACTTCATACAAGTATGAAATACTTCAAAAATAATTAATGTCTGTAAAGACATTTAGCCACCATAATTACGTTCATTTGGAAAATTAACTTCTCCGACAGTATTTACATTCCAATATATTTTTAGACATTTATAGAATTTGTAAGCAATCAATATCATAAGCAAATGTAAGCAAATATTTTACTTGATGATGAAAATCCATAAATTTCAAACATACATGTTTTAAGTAAAAATATAAACGTTTTACTTATTTGTGCAATTTCATACAATTGAATAATTGTGTGAAAGAGAAATATGTAAACTCATTTCCTTATTTTATTGAAAAATTTACATTTAGCATATAACTTTATCTATTTCAACTCAAAAGCTTAAAAGTAGAAACAATCCTGAAGTAATAATTGATTATTTTTATTTTATGTTAGCTCTTCCGATTCCAACAATGAAATTGAATTCTTTAATCACTTTGGGACAGATAAAACTTTTAGTCGACTCTAAGAGCTTATCTTGTCTAGTATAAAAAATTAAAAACGATTCAGTTGAAATGTAAAAAAGAATTAAGAGAAAATATAACATTTATAGAGAAAATTTAAACACTTTAAAATATACCATAATTGAATTTTTTTATTGGAATTGTAAACACTATGTTTTAAATGTTCTATTTGATTGCCGTAAGTATGGATTATAAGTCTGTAGCATAGTTTCTACAAAAAAGTAGTTTTTTTTATTATAAGTTTTCCATTTATACTTGCTTGTTATTCTTCTTCCACTATTTTCTAACGTCCATCAATCGTGTCGGATTTGTTCTTAGAAACAGATTTTGCAGCAGATGACAGGTACAATAGTCCCTTTTGGATACGTCAGGAGATTTTGTAGGTACGTCTTGAAAAAAATATGCAATCCCTCTCACTCAGTTTTTGAAGAATGACTGTCGGGTTTCATGTGTTGTAGTATTTGGGAATAAAGCAAAAAAACCATTGCAAAAAAAATCAATGAAAATTCTTCTGTAAATAATAGATGTAAAATATTTCAAATATGATGAGTTGATTTTAACATTGTCTTCCCGATTATTTTTAATGTTCAACTGTAACAAATATTTACGAAAGGTTTATTTAAATTTTATTTTTATTCTCGAAACAATATTTGTTCGCCCTGTTTTTTTTTTAACTGTAAATAAGTCTTCTGAGTTGCAGTTATTTGGTATGCTTTCTCTCCAATTTCTTTAAGGGTAAGAAAGTACTTTCATTCATTTCCTGTTAAATGTATACACAAAGTGTATCGTAGAGCAGGCCTTGACAGTAAGTAAGTAAATATTATGACTTTAAGCTTTTTGAATCGGCAAATCATAGTTCATTATTTAGTTTATTGTTACTAGTGAGTCTTAAGTTTCAAATGATTTCTGCTTTAATAGATTTTATTTGTATGGATAAAACTTTTTTACAGAAACATTTGAAATCATGCATCTTTCATTTGATATTTATTTGAAGAGAGCCAATATATTTCCAAAAGTATAGAATTAATCTCGAGTGGTAGCTATTTTTTTTATTAATAATATTTTTTGCCCCTCATTTCACAATATTTTTAATTGCGAAAAAGAAATTTTTCCTCTGAAATGACAGACAGAAGAAAATTTATTGTACAGTTTGCTTACTACCGACATTTCGAATGAAAAATAATTTCAAAACATCAGATAATAGCTAAAATCTTAAGTAAGTTGTTGCCAATACATTTTTCTAAAATGTTTATACTTTTTAATCTTTCATTAAAATTGTCTTAAGAGTATGTAAATGTTTCTACATTTGTAGAAACTATTCACACACACACATAAATCAATTCAATAGTTTATCAAATAAGTTTAACCAATACGGGTGAATACTTTTGATTTGTATTTCTTGTTTTCTTTTCTGTAAATGTTACGAATGAATGTGAATCTTGATTCGGAATTTCTTTTAATTTGGATTAAATACATATTATTTAGCAAACTGTTGTAAAAGGAAAGATTTTATCTGTTAAACATTGACATTTCTTTGGAATACTCATGGTAACCAAATAGTCACAGTCGCAGTCCATGTGCTATGTTATTTAAGTTGAATCGTGTGTTATCGATTATTAAAGCCCTGTCACAAAGAGCCCAAATTACACGAAATCTATCGAGGCTCAAAACCACAAATAAAGGTGAGATGATATTTTCTAGAGGTAATAGTTCAGGTTATTACTTTATTGTACTTTGCAATTATATTATTGTTACTTTGTTATACATTGTTGTTATAATTATTGATCAACACAATCTTAAACATCAAAAACTATTAAAAAGATTTTCCTGCAGAGAGCAGATACAAAGCATCTTGGTTGGGTAAGACCACAAACTTATAAAAACGGAGGCTTCACAAAGAAACCACCTAGATAAATATTGTAAATTTAAACTTTTGCCTGTATTTACAGAGCATAAAGACTATTTTGAAGTCTTTTGTGACTCAAATGTTTTGCTAGACATTTTTCTGTGATATTTTCTATACTTACGCAAGCTACTTAAAATACGAAGCTTCTAAAAAATTCAAAAGACTGTCATATTAGATGAATTAAAAGCTTTTAATGGCATAGTGCCATCAACAGAATCTACTTTAGTAGTAAGAGATCATATTCTGGTTAAGCTTTATTAAATTTCTCTGATTCTTAGACATGAAATTTTAAATATTTAAACCTTTGACAACACCACGCTTAAAAGGGTTTAAAAGCAGAATAAAACCATGAATTTAAAAATAGTTTTCAGAATAAAATAACGCAAATATCACTAAAGATCTTTAATAATTGTAGTCAATTTGATTAGTTTTTATTTCTAGGATTTAATCAAAAGTAGTAATTTTATTTTTCATCCCAATCACAATAAGAATTGATTGTTTTTCTAAACTTTAATGGGACAGAAAAGCCATTATCATCGGCCACCAATGTATTGATTTGGAGTAACCGCAGTCATCAAAATCGAATCTTGCCAATTTAAGCTCTAATTCTAAGCCTTTAATTCGGTATTGAGAACGAAGTATAAAATCTCTCTCAAATACATACAAACAAAGTACCAATTCAAGAACTTTATAATATCTCTTAAAGACAAAATGAAAAGCCCGCAATGCAATCCAGTTAGCTTTTTTTTATATATATCATGTTACATAAAACACATATATAAGTGTGGATTGCCTAGATCTAAGCATTTATTAATAAAGTTTATATTTTTTTCCAATAAATCTTGAAGTACTTCTTTAAAAGGGTAGCAGTTAATTTCGGATCCATAACAAAAGAATATTATCCTTATTATATTGTTTAAAAAATTAAATAAATATTTTTTGATTTCTGTGTTGGTCTATGTTAACAAATGGAAGAGAAACTAATACATTTTTCTATAAAATATCCAAAATTATTAATTTGCTGGATATTGGGCCGATCAAATATTTAACGCAGATGAAGCAGAACTGTTTAGAAAGATAATGTTTGACCTCATTTCAATCACAAAGAAGGGAAGGCATGAAAACATGAAAGTATTCATACAGCGTTGTATTTGGAAGCATTAACCTTCCAACGACAAATGGCATCTCTTTTTTTGCCTCTATATTTTTCAATTCCTACTATTAAATCACTCTCTCCCAATATATATATAGTAATATAAAATAAAAGTGAAGAAGTACTAGAACACACAGTGCTAAAGCAGGAAGAAATTGGAATACCATCAGACACAACAAATGTAGATACAAAAAAGTCTTAGGACTAAATTGGAGACCTATTATGATTTCTAAAGCTGTCGCTGAATTAGGCCAGCAGATTAGGGTTAGAAATGCTTTATGGATCACACCTTCTCCGTACAGCAGAAACTTTCGACATAATAGGGGGAAAAAAACAAGTTGAAAAGTTAAGCCTAATACAACACGTGGAAGGAAAAACTGATAACATATTAAAATGAAGCTAATATATATATATATATATATATATCGTTAAAATTTTCAGTCTTTATAAAATACTTTCTATTCATCCATTCAAAGTCAAACATATTTTTTAAAACTTGTAGCGGATCACACTTGATGTTAAAACAGTTTTCTTTTTCAAATATGAATTTTCATTAATTAAATTTTTCTTTGTGTCCCTGTAGCACAGTGGATAGCTCGTTGGACCTCTAATCCAAAGGTCGTGGGTTCGTATCCCACCTGGGATGACCTAATTTCTGAGAAAGTGATTTCTTTTTTACAATACTATTGTATTAGAATAATAAATTTAATTTTATGAATAAATAGAAACAAACAAAGAAAAATTGGTTAACACCGTATATAGAAATGAAAATGGAAAATAACAAGGAAAATGTCTTTCTATTTTGTCACTTAATATAGTGATTCTGTCAGATGTATATACATATTTATATTAATTGTAACTATTTAGTAAAAAAAGTAACTAAAATAAAATTTTTCTTTGTGGACCTAAGCAGGAATTGACTTAATTTTCTTTTTATATTACTTGTTCTGTTAAGCATTTTTCTTTGTTTTTGTATAGCATGATGTGTAATTGGGTTATAAAAATGAAAATACAAGAGCTCTTAAAATTATTATAAACATTTTGGAACAGCGAATTTTACAGACCACTTGTCCTCCAAAAAAAATGTAAGGACATTTCTACATATAGAGAGAATACAGAGCTCCCTTACAGAGAGAACTTCAATTGGTAGTCAATTTTTAGGATAATAGGTGAAAAGATTTAAATTGTGCTTCATGTGTGTTTTTCTTCATGAATAGACAGTTCTGAAAATGCAATTGCTTCCTTGTTGAGCATAAATTACCGATGCTTCTTGGAATCGGATACATCGTAAGTTGTAAAACAAATCGTATGATTTAAAATATTAACCCTCCAAGCGGTCTGCACGTAAAATTCCGCCATTCCAGAGATGCTTTTCTGCCTTCAAGCAAGATTCCCAAAAGCTGCCGAGCCACATTCTTAAAAATACGGCTCAACCGCTTTTGAGAACCCCACCTGAAAGCAAAAAAATATGTGTGGTGCATTTTTGAAGCATCTCCAGAATGGCAAGACTTTAAGTGCAGACCGCTTAGAGGGTTAATTGTGCTTTAAATGATACATACTTCACATTATAATCATTTCAAACTCACTAATTACAGATAAGTGACTTATAGAAATTTAAACTAAATATTTTAAAAGTAAAAGGGGAATACCTATTCTCTTATGTTTCGATGCTTAAAAATAATTATTTTAAAAAATACACCTGGGCTTTTGTGATCCTAAAGTCATCTGACTTATAAAAAGTAAAAACTAAAGTCTTAATGCTATAGAGGAAAAAAAGTACTTTTTCTACCATAAAATATTTCTCCCCTTTTCATCTTATGAAAGAAATTTACTCGAAACGCTTTAAAAGAGTAAAGAGTTGCCGAAAAGGAATGAGTTAATTTTGTTCCTGCAGACTTTTTTGACACCCGTGAACTAATGTCGCATTTGTACCGTAAAAGTAGCTCATTTATAGAAGTAAAGACGAAGAAAATAATGAATCAAGAGTAAAGAGAAACAAAATGAAGAGAAAATGTAACGTACAGTTCAGAAACCTATTTGTTCAAGTGCGGGTCAACTTGAAGTCAGCGGAAAATTAGAAGCTCTGAGAAAGAAGTAAAAAGTGGTTCCTCTTCAACATTTATCAAAAAGCTGTCCAAATGCCTGTTGATCTCTTTAAAGTTTTCTTTTTTTTTACAAAAACCTAAATGAGGAAATACTGTGAAATACAGAGGGATTTGAAACAAATGAAATGGTTTGCGATTGAAGAGAGCTGATGACGAAAATGAGAAAGGAAATATTAAAAAAAGGAACTTTGATACCATCATATACAGTTAAATGGCATTGATTTTTATTTGAAAAAATAAAGAGAAGTGATTTTTGAAAAGATAAAATTTTGTAATAACAGAAATCGAGTTTCGAATTTTAAAAAGACTTAAGGTATTATATTTCATTTTAGAAATAAAATATTCAACTTTGTTCTTGAATGAATGCATATGTTGTAAATTAAATGTAAAATGAATAGATGGCCTGCAGTCTTCTAGGTTATATTTTTAGCTTGTAGAATCAGTTATGTAAGTTTTGTGCTGTATACATATATTCTGTGCGTCTAAATAAATTAAAAAGTATTAAAAAGGATGGACTGAATTATTGGACAACATAAAATAGCAATTAGTCTTAATTGCATAGGAATTAAGGATTTGAAATTATAAGAAGTGATTTTTGAAAAGAAAAAAATTTGTAATACGAAACCCTAGTTTCGAAATTTAAAAGAGACTTAGGTATTATATTTCGTTTAAAAAAAATATCAATTTGTTTTGAATGGAATGCATATGTTGTAAATTAAATGTTAAATGAATAGATGACGCTGCAAGTCATCTGAGAATTATTTTTAGCTTGTAGAATCAGTTATGTAAAGTTTTTTGTGCTGTAAACATGTATTCTGTGTCGTCTAAGGAAATAAATTAAAAAGTATAAAAGGATGGACTGAATTATTGGACAACATAAAAATAGCAAGTGTATAATCGTCTAATTGACCATAGGAATTAAGGATTTAGAAATTATAAAGAGAAGTGATTTTTGAAAAGATAAAATTTTGTAATAACAGAAATCTAGTTTCAAAATTTTAAAAAGACTTAAAGGATTATATTTCGTTTTAAAAGTAAAATATCCAACTTTGTTTTTGAATGAATGCATATGTTGTAAATTAAATGTAAAATGAATAGATGGCTCTGCAAGTCTTCTGAGGATTATATTTTTTTAGCTTGTAGAATCAGTTATGTAAAGTTTTTTGTGCTGTATACATATATTCTGTGTCGTCTAAGGAAATAAATTAAAAAGTATAAAAAGGATGGATGAATTATTGGACAACATAAAATACAGAGTGTATAATCATTGCATAATTAGATTTAGAAATTATAAAGAGAAGTGATTTTTGAAAAGATAAAATTTTGTAATAACAGAAATCTAGTTTCGAAATTTAAAAAGACTTAAGGTATTATATTTCGTTTTAAAAGTAAAATATCCAACTTTGTTTTTGAATGAATGCATATGTTGTAAATTAAATGTAAAATGAATAGATGGCTCTGCAAGTCTTCTGAGGATTATATTTTTTTAGCTTGTAGAATCAGTTATGTAAAGTTTTTTGTGCTGTATACATATATTCTGTGTCGTCTAAGGAAATAAATTAAAAAGTATAAAAGGATGGACTGAATTATTGGACAACATAAAAATAGCAAGTGTATAATCGTCTAATTGACCATAGGAATTAAGGATTTAGAAATTATAAAGAGAAGTGATTTTTGAAAAGATAAAATTTTGTAATAACAGAAATCTAGTTTCGAAATTTAAAAAGACTTAAGGTATTATATTTCGTTTTAAAAGTAAAATATCCAACTTTGTTTTTGAATGAATGCATATGTTGTAAATTAAATGTTAAATGAATAGATGACGCTGCAAGTCATCTGAGAATTACATTTTTTTTAGCTTGTAGAATCAGTTATGTAAAGTTTTTTGTGCTGTAAACATGTATTCTGTGTCGTCTAAGGAAATAAATCAAAAAGTATAAAAGGATGGACTGAATTATTGGAACCACATAAAAATAGCAAGTGTATAATCATCTAATTGACCAAAGGAATTAAGGATTTAGAAATTATAAAAGTATAATTATGCTTTTCCTTGTATGAACTATAATTCAATTTTTAAATATTAAGAAAAAGTCAGTTATTAATAAAAAAAAATTATCTACGATTGTTTAAAACTTCTTTTAAATATATTATAAGTATGTTTTGATAATAATGCAACCAATAACTCAATGTATTTTGTGTGTATTTTCAATTTCTTGAATGAAATCTATGATTTCTAACGAGTATAACAGTGTTCTCAAACTTTCAATATTGGCGACCCAATTTCAATCATAATTTTCATCGCGCCCCCTCCATACAATACCAATGCGTTGAATTCAATTTTACTGTACTTTGATGCTACAACTACAATACGATTTAAACTTCTTAAGTGCCACTGACGTATATAAACGCCTCGCTCCGCCAAAGCGTTATTTTCTCTGGATGTATATATAAGTCTTTACGAAGTATGATCTTTTCTGTGCACTGCTATCCATAAAGTTATTCCGAAGTCTTCGGAATGCAATAAAAAGACCTGGGATGTGTTTTCGAAGGGTTTATGTATTTGAGAGAATTTGCTTATTTTTCCCCGCTAAATGCATCACATACGCACGCCTACGTGGAAAGCGGTGGCATTGGAAAGTGAATCTCATAACTTTTAATCGGCAATTAAGGGATTTATTATAAACTGTACAAAAAAAATATCAAGATAAGTGTTAATTTTTGTATGTAATTTTTATATATGACAAGACTGGGGTCACTGGTAATTGTCAAATATGTTAACTTAATATTGTTAAATTAATCTTAAAAAACATTGTGTGGTGGTGATACATTTATAAGTGTATTATCAGTGTAAATGTTTATTTTATTTTTATTATGCCAGAATGTATTTTGTTTGATTTCTTTCAGTAAATTAGTAATTTCTTTAAAACAATCATTTGTTTTAGACCTTTCAATATGCTCGCCCCAAGAGGCGCACCCCACAGTTTGAGAAACGCTGGTGTATAAATCATTTCAAGTATTGATTTACCCCTTCATCTACCGACGGTACTTATAAGTACCACTCACTTTAAAATTACGTAGAATAACCATTTTTGCGAATACCCTTACAATAATTAGCAGATATATTCTTTGAAATCTCCTCTTCCTAGGTATATGGCAGCATGGTGACTATTTCAGTGGGAAAGGCGAATAGTTTTGTAGCAGAAGTTGCGTCTCCCGCTGACATTTTGATTGGATAGCGAAGATTGTCATTTTTGTTCCGAAAAAGTGTTTAATGTTAAAAGGTGTCTTTTTTTTTTTTTTGCATGTTAATAAAAAGACCTTAGAAAAGGATTCGACTATTTATTTTAAGTGAACAGTATATATAATTACTTTACAGTTGAATAACGTTGGTACTTGAGCAAGAACTTAGGGTATTTTTTCATCCGTGCGGCTTGTTGTTTTTTGTTGTGCTTGTAGTCACTCTAGTGCAAGATTTATGCTCTTTTGGCATTTATTTTCAACTTAACTTATTTATTTTGCTTTTTTATTGTTTTATTTTAACGTATTCACAAAAAAATTTTGAGCTTTGAATATGAGCTTGCCTTTTTCCCCCACACAATTAAATGAGATATCTATTCTTATTTAACAAACTAAAAATATTTTAAATTGTTTTTGCATGTAACTGAGATTCAACAATAATTGGAGATTTTCGAGGTGTTAATATTATTATTATTTCCTTTTCTTAGAAAGTCTGGAAAAAGAAGCTCATTCTTCAAGAGGCTTTGGATTTATTACAGAACCTACCATCTGAAATCAGTAATGCACTAACAGATGAAGAAGTTCCAGCAAGTAATCCGTTGGAATTATCGTTCGATTCTTAAGATGACGATCAAGAGACTCATGGAGATGTAGTCCATGTTAAGAAAATATAACATTTCCTACCCAGGATGCAGTATTTTAAATAACATTTAATCAAAACCTCACTCAAAATGCGTAACGTGTAATAAAGTTTTGTGTATTAATAAAGGAAAGTCTATTTTTTTAATATCATCAAATTAAAGTTATGAGTAAAAGCTGTTTTTAAGTGTTTTAAAGTAAATACATTTTAAAAATGTTAATAATCTTCAAAAATAAGTATTTTGCACTAAAAACTATTAGTGTTCTCTGGTTATTTAGCACTTTTAACAGTTAAAACTGCATTAAAAAAGTCATTCTGGTGGGTTTTTTTGTATTGAGAGAATATTTTAGACCTTTGTGGACTGATGGTACCTTAAAGTACCAATTTAATTAATTCGCTTTAAGGTATCCGACTACGTTCGGAACCGTGAATTTAAAAAGGCACATAAATGGTTAATTTTCAAGATATTTAGTGTCACTTAGATTAGAATACATGTATAAAATTGTTTTAAGGACATTTTGACAAATGAAATTATTTCAATAGAATATTTCGGCAAAAATTTAACATAGAATAACCTTTTTTTCAAAATGTTCTCCTTTTGTGAAAAATGCTTCTATTATAATAATATTTTGTCTGTATATAGCTCCGACTTCTGTACAGAGTCTCAAATAGGAATTTTGAAAAATTCATATTATTTTCAGAGTTATAACCCATTGAACTAATTATCGGCGTTTTTATCTTAACATTTCTCCCCTCTGATGTCGTAAAACATGGATAAACCCACTACCAAGTTTTATATTTCAAAAATTCCAGATGAACCTCTGTACAGAGGTCTGAGCTATATACAGGTGAAATATTATTATAATAGAAGCATTTTTCACAAAAGGAGAATATTTTGAAAATGGGTTTCTATGTTCATTTTTTGTCAAAATATTGTACTTAAATAATTTTTTATTGTAATACTATTCTTAAAACAATTTTATATACATTTTCTAATCTAAGTGACACTAAATATCATAAATATTATCCATTTATATGCTTTTGCAAAATCACGGTTCCGAAAGTAGTCTGATACCTTAAGAATTAAATTTTCCAAAGTTGAGTATTTTGTTTATTTATATCCCTTCATTTTCAATGCAGTATTGAAGAAAATATTGCATGAAAAAGTTTGCAGTAAATCATAATGCGGTAAATAAAGGGTTAAATCAATATATTTGTATAAAAATAAAAGCCCCTTAAAAAGACTCAGATGGGCGCGTTTCAGTATAATATGTATGGAAGTCTATTTCATGGATTATTTGAATGATTTGAGAAGATCGTTCTGTGAGAACCACAATGCAGATTGGAATCGTTATTGGAAACAATCTGAAGTTGGAACATAAATGATGTTGAGTTTGTAATAGTTAAGAGAGGTTTCGGTATTTTAAGAGAAAAGGATGACTTTCATTATTTGTTACAGAAATTTGAGCCAAATAGATTCAAACACTTAAAGCTGCGTGTGAATGCTGGTTAGACTTGTTCTAAATTTAGAACCTGCGAGTTGATGCGATTAAAATCTTCATACAAAAACAAGTAAAAAATATAATAAAAAAAAATATTAAGTCAATTCCTACTTACATCAACAAAGAAAATTTTTATTTTAGCTACGTTTTATTAAATAGTTACAATTAATATAAATATATATATATACAACGGACAGAATCACAACATCACAAGTGGTAATTAATTTTTATTAATTAGCATTAAAGTAGCGTATGGTCATCCAAAACAATCGTGTATATAAAATTTCAGTTCAACTGAATGCTTTAAAACGTGAGAAAAAAAACATTTTCAAGTTTTGACACAAATCGCCAAAAGGGTCGCTAAGTCCCCAAAAATGATGCCAACGTGGCTGTATTTGTAATTCTTTCAATAATTAGTTTTAATCAATTAATTTTTATTAATTATAATTAATATATTGCATTGTCATCCAAAATAATCATGTGTATAAAATTTCAGCTCAATTGAGCGTTTTAAAGTTTATTTTATTAACGATTGAAAATTCCACCATGATAAATAAATATACATAGAGAGAGTGTGAGCTAATAGTAGGAATTGAATTAAGTGAATTTTCATTACTGTTGGTTAGGATTCAGAATTTATTTCTCTCTCATTTGCTACTTTATTTACGATAGGCACTTATGATTTATTTTTCTGTACGTGAACAAAATTTCATTTCATCCAGCCTACACTGTGTTGGTATATTACTGAATATTAACATCGTAATAATTGCATTTAATAATAATTATCTGTATTTACTGACTCCTAAGAGATAACAGAATTTTTCCAATGCTATCTAATAAACGTAAAAAAATTATGATAAAGACTAATCCCAAGAAATATTTTTCTAAAATTCTTTGGATTTCCTTAGTTTGGTTTTCACAAATTTCGTGAGCAGATAATGAAAAAGTAAATGAGGACAAATGCTCTAAAATTGTTAGTTTTCCAGTGAGTTTTAGTTTACTATTAACCTTCTCTCTGCGAAGTTATTTACTAAAGTAGGTTCAAAAATTGCGTTTAGTTTTATTAAGTATTTCAAATGTGCATATTAAATCTACTATTTAAAAATTAAAATATATATATATATATATATATATATATATATATATATATATATATATATATATATATATATATATATATATATATATATATATATATATATATATATATTTTGTAAAAATGCTTTTATTTTAAAATATAGAATTAGATCAACAAAATATGAACATAAAAACATAAATGAAAACATAAACAAGATTAGAGCGGGTTACACATCTAAATAGTTGGAAAATGCATACTCGTGGATTTCACGGTTTACGCACATTTTGCCTCATCTACGTTGCCCGTGGAATTAGCGGAGTGCTTAGCGAGAGGATTAAGGTATCCGACTACGTTCAGGATCGTGATTTAAAAACACATAAATGATAATTAGTGTGTGTGTGTGTGTGTGTGGTGTGTGTGTGTGTGGGTGTTTTTGTGTGTGTGTGTGTGTGTGTGTGTGTGGTTGTGTGTGTGTGTGTGTGTGTGTGTGTGTGTGTGTGTGTGTGTGTGTGTGTGTGTGTGTGTGTGTGTGTGTGTGTGTGTGTGTGTGTGTGTGTGTGTGTGTGAGTGTGTGTGTGTGTGTGTGTGTGTGTGTGTGTGTGTGTGTGTGTGTGTGTGATTATATAAAGTAAAGACTTTTCCAGAGAGTCTGAACTATTTTTGTTAAAAAAAAACTCACATTGTTTTCAGAGTTACAGCCAATTGAAATAATTATCGGCGTTTTTTTCTTAAAATTTCTCCCCTCTGTTGTCCTAAAACATGGATAAATCCACTTTTAAGTTATATATATCAAAAATTCTATGTGACCCTCTGTACAGAGGTCTGAGATATATAAAGGCAAAATATTAGTATAATAGAAGCATTTTGAGCAAAAGGAGAATATTTTGAAAATGGGTCATTCTATGTTCATTTTTTTGTCAAAATACTGTACTTAAATAATTTTTTATTGTAATACTATTCTTAAAACAATTTTATATACATTTTCTAATCTAAGTGACACTAAATATCATAAATATTATCCATTTATACGCTTTTGCAAAATCACGGTTCCGAACGTAGTCGGATACCATAAAATCAGAATTTTGTAAATTAAACTTTATTACTGCTTGTATTTTAAACTCAATTGTTCAATTGTAAGAAATATTGAAAAACCAAAATATCGCAAAACCTTATAAGTAATAATGCACTATATAATTTATTTGCTTGTTGAACATTAAATATTTATAAGTATGAGAATTTTTTTTTATGATAAGCAAAGTGTTACTAAACATTTATTCCCAAACTAATAAGTGTACGGGTGTGTGACCTACAATATTGCTGAAAAATATTAGTACACTAGCGGAGACAACTCTCACGAATCTCAAAATGATAATCATAACTTTTTATAAGATTGAATTTATAACGTTTGTAATTTTACGAAAGATATAATCAAATTTATAAAAGTTCCATTAAAAAGCGCGTGGATGAGCTTTACAGAACAAAACTGATTTATCATTTATTTTATATATTTTTAAAATTAGTTACACCGTATATAATACATTGTGACGTCCCTCGCGTTCTTCTTCTAACATAACTCATAAGTTCTTTGACGGCCACGATTAAGGGCAAAACTTTTCCAACCCAATACCAAGAAGAGAAACAGGGAGAAAATGCAAATAAGATATACTTTAAAAGGATAGAGGGTTTAGTGAGATGGACGGCAATCTTAAAGATAACTTAGTGCGTAACAGATCGGAATAAGTGTTAGACGACCTAATAATAAGGAAGAAGGATACGCTCATCTTCGTTAATATTGTTAACTATAAGAAGGATTAATAGTGCCTGAGTATACTTATTTACAAGTAGCAGAATAGGAGTGTCTTCAACCAAGGAAGGAGCGTTACTCAATAAAAGGTAATATTTTGTATAGGAAGTTAGATTAGGCAGATAATTAAATATAATTAAGATAAGTGATCTAGTTGTAAAGGATCTCGACTTTAAATATTCAGTTTACTTGTGGCTTATTCTCACTCTGAAGAAAGTTGTTATTTAGAATTAAGTAATTTAAGGTTATTCTAATAAAAGTTGTGTTGAGAATTACAAAATGTCTCATCTTTAGATAATCCCACACCTCTAGCTTACGCGGATCCCACTAGGCATAGCTATCGTAGGATGGCTATGTCACAATGGCGCCCGAACTATATTAATTCTGGGTTAGGTAATGCAGGAGGATTTAGTATATTACCTGAAATGTATTTTTCAGGGTCGGAGAACGTAAAGGAGTTCCTTGAGACAATAGATAATCAAATAGAGTTACTTGAAATCCCAAGTAATCTGTCATGTGCTTACTTGAAAAGTCATCTCAGGGAAGGCCTAAGATTGGTACTCAATATTTGGATCAGAGCTAGTGCAAAGATACAGCCACGATTTCGCGCAGCTCAAGGCTGAATTAGCGAAAGCTTTTCCCCGCAATCAAAAATAAGAAAGAATTGAGGCCTCGATTTTCGCGTCACAGCAGGTAAGAAATCAGGAATCCACAGACTTTGTTTACGATTTTATTAAAAATTCAAAAGAATTTAGAGATAGGGATGTCGCAGGCGGAATTGGTTGATCACATTTTGTTCGACCTCCGAACTACAGATCCAGGACTACGTGGAAGTGTGCAATCCGCAGAACACGGTACAACTTTTGAAGTATTACATAAATTCGAAGAGAGGTATTCTTACAAAATTAAAAAAAAAGGGATCACAGAATAGTGATAGTTGGTAGAAATACGAGGTCAAAGCGCGCATAGATGCCTAATTTTTGATAAAGCACTGCAGAAACTGAGGAGTTCTGAGTTGGGCGTATACCAAATAATGGTATAAATAATTTTTATGAGAATAGCCGTCAAAGTAATAGAGGGTTCGAGAGGAATAGATTTCAGATTAGTGATCAGAGATTCAACAACAGAGGCTACCAAATTTTGAAATGAGCGAAAATGATAATTTTAATAGAGGGACCGTAGAAATAAGGGTTCGAGGAAAATTTCCAGTTGAGGCGATAGGATGCAAAGGGACGATTAAATATTGTGTGCTAAAGATCAACCTCAAAAAAGTATCAAGAGAAACGCCAATTAAGCTTTCTCCGATATGTATATCAAATTCGTAGAACTTACCCACGTTCATTTTTATTAAATAACACATTTTGAAAGCGCCATGGGACACCGGAGCAGATAAATCATTTATCGAAGAAGTATATAGAAAATATTTTTTATAAGCAAATTAAAAATCGCGAGCCCAGGGTAATAACAGCACAGGGTGCGAAAATGCCAAAACATGGAATGGTAGAATTGAATATTCGCATCAGAGATTTTGTTAGACCTTGGTCATTTCATGTGTTGACGGATTTGGAATAACATGTATTCTCGGTATTGATTTTATAAGTGACCAAGGATTATTTTAGATTTTGATCAGAAATCGTTGAAAATTCAAGATTCGCTGGTTGAAGATAATAAGGTAGATAAAGGAATTTGCGAGTTAATGGGTCAGAAATGAAGTTAAATATTGTGGCTAATGTTTTATCGAAAATCACATGGAAAGTATAGTAGGAGAAAAGTTAATTGTGCAATAATCAGGGATTTAGTACTTACTGGGTGGAACAGTTAATAACAGAACAAAAACATGACCCAGAATTAGGTCATATCTATAGATATTTAGAAAACCCGGAAGATAACCTGGTTAACGCAACGATATGTGAGAATTCGGTCCCACGACTCCGGCCCTAATTGGAAGGTTTGTTATTTTATGCGAAACACGCAACGTCAAAAGTTAAGGTGAAATGGGGGGTATACATTCCAAAAATCTTAAGGAATGAAATAATAAGAGAATTTCATGACAGGCCAATTGCAGGACACTTGGGAAGATTTAAAACGTATCATACCTGAGACGTTTGGTTACTCGCACATGAGAAAATTCATTGATCAATATGTCTCACATGCCATATGCGGGCCAAGTTAATAACTATAAAAACGCGTTACCAGCCGGGGTCGATTAAATCCAATTATATCAAATTATCCAAAATGAGATAGTGACGCTAGATTTGTTAGGCCCGTATCCTATATCGAGAATAAGACGTAATCTATATTTAGTAATAACCGATCATTTCAACAAATGGGCTGAAATTATACCTCTTAAAAAGGCCACGTCTCGTATAATAGCGGATATTTTTTTTGAAAACTCTTTTTATATCGCGTTTTGGAGCCCAATAAAATTACTAAGGATAATGGCCCCCAATTTATATCCGGAAACTTTTGAACATTTAAGGAAAGATTAGGCATAAGGCATGTGAAGACTGTTGCGAAGTAGGCCACAAGCAAATCGGACTGAAAAGAGTTGGATCGAGATATAGTGCAAAATGATTGCAAATTATGTTAATGATCAACACGATAATTTGGGATCAATTTACGTGAGTTTGCTTTACGCTATTCGTAATGGCGGTGAATGAAACAACGGGAAAATCACCTGCTGAATTATTTTTGGGTCGAAAATTGATTACCCCATTTCAAAAATTAGTAATGATTTCAGATTGATCGGAATTCAAAGTTCAAAATATAGAAAAAATATTTAAGGAAGCTAGACTAAGTACGAAAACTAAGCAGGAAAGGTGGGAAAGATATTATAATAGACGAAGACGAGATATACAAATTAAAGTAAAATCGATTGGTCTATTAGAGACACACCCTTAAGTTCAGCAGCTAATAAAATCTGTTCTAAATTTAAACAAAAATTTGAAGGACCCTATAGAGTATTAGAAGTAAGAAATAACAATAATATTGTAATATGGAAATCATTAAAAAGATTAACGGTTAACGTTGATCAAATAAGAATATATCGTCATAGGAAATGTGACGAGGTCGAGTTAGGAACAGGTAGCCCAGATAGTATCAGATCACGTCAGGAAACGAGTACTTCGGAGAATGTACATCAAAGATTAAATGAGTCACACTGTGGGAAAGAAAGATCTGCGGTGAAACGTAAGTTAGAGGCAAAAGGGATTAATCGCCAATCAAAACAATATAAAAATACAGATAGGACCTAAAAGCGCAGATCACTGGTCAGATCGCTTCCTAGTTCATTTACGAACGAAAGGAAAAGTAAAAGAAAAAAACTCGCTAAGGGAATGAAAAGGTCGTATGGGTCGGGGGCAAGTGGACCACAGAGAAAGTGGCACAAAAAGGGACACAATAATATTAACAAAAGACCATTGTCATCCAGTAATATTTATATAAGTAGGAAAAAGAACAAGACGGAGACAACTGAAGTTCAAGATGGAAAGTACAACCTGAGGCCACGCATGAGAAAGGATCAATAGGAGTCCCGACCGGCGAAGGAAACAAAGACCTATAAGGAAAAAGCAGACAAGGAGACTACAAGCCCTACAGCAGCATCATAAAGAATTCCAATGCAGCCAAGGAATAAGAAAAGGAAAGAACAGTGGTAGCACCTCGTCATTGGAAGTCCCATGCGGGACAAATAAAAATCAGGTTGTATTGTTTCATTTTTTATGATCTTCCAACAAGTGGTCGGAAGCATTATTGCAAAGAAGGAAGTCTCGGCTGTATTTAAAGTTATAACTAAGCAAAAGTTGACACTACAATGAGTGTATATTTATTTTTGAACTTTTGACTTGTAAAAATTTTTTTTTCTCTTCTTTTGGAGAAAACAATTGTAATTGCACATTTGTTTGCTTCGATGTATGACTTCGTGCGATGCGACAATTCCTGCTATTTGTTTTAATGGTTTATTGAAAAATGTTTGTAATCGTATAATATGTATGTATATATGTTGTTGTATTGTTCATGTATTATGATGCATCTGGTTCAGGAACCGCGGCGTAGTCAGGCAATTCAACAATAATATTAAACGATGCTGCGCGGCTCATTGGGAGTTTTGTGGAACCAGATGCGGGATGGAAATGAAAGTTTATTGTGATTTACAAATAACAATATATACGCATAAAAATTGTGAAACTTATTGGTATTATGTAAACATAGATTTGACAAAAGTGAAACCAGAAGCTTCATTTGATTGACAGACCCCTGAAAATAGTGTCAATAGCTGATATGTAGCCTCAACACGAAAACAATAGAGCCGAAATTCCAGCCCATATAAGATTATCCGAAGCAGAGTTTGGGTCTGCGCACCCAGGAAAATTCTCGAGTAGAAAACCCTAAGTGTATAAACATATGTAAGTTACTTTTAAGTATATACGTAAAAGTGAGAATGGACCATAATTAAACAGCAATTATTAATGTTGGCCTAATTAATGGAATAAAATTTATTGTCACGAGTTTAAATTTAAAAATTAGTTGAATATTAAATTTAATTCTATGATGAATAATGAAAAATTAAAGTCAAGATAAATATTGAAAATTATAGAAGTTAAAATGAGGATTCAAGGTTAAAATTTAAAACTTAGAAAGCGAAGAGATTCAGAAATAAAATTTGGGCACGTAATTTATTAAGGGCATTGAGCCCCTTAAATAAATCACTTTTTTTCTTTTTGGGAGGGGTTTGTGACGTCTCTCGCGTTTTTCCCAAAAAATAACTATAAGTTCTTTGACGGCCACGATTAAGGGCAAAACCCAACCCCAAAACCAAAAAGAGAAAGGGAGAAAATGCAAATAAGATATACTTTAAAAGGATAGAGGGTTTAGTGAGATGGACGGCAATCTTAAAGATAACTTAGTGCGTAACAGATCGGAATAAGTGTTAGACGACCTAATCACAAGGAAGAAGGATACACTCATCTCGTAATATTGTTAATTATAAGAAGGATTAATAGTGCCTGAGTATACTTATTTACAAGTAGCAGAATAGGAGTGTCTTCAACCAAGGAAGGAGGGTTACTCAATAAAAGGTAATATTTTGTATAGGAAGTTAGATTAGGCAGATAATTAAATATAATTAAGATAAGTGATCTAGTTGTGCGATCTGACTTAAATATTCAGTTTAATTTGTGGCTTATTCTCACTTAAAGAAAGTTGTTATTTAGAATTAAGTAATTTAAGTTATTCTTAATAAAAGTTGTGTTAAGAATTACAAAATGTCTCATCTTTTAGATAATCCCACACCTCTAGCTTACGCGGATCCCACTAGACATAGCTATCGTAGGATGGCTATGTCACAACATAAGGTAAAATATCACTTCATACATAGCTATAAAAGGAATAAAGATCCTACCGTAGAAAATCAACCGAACTACATTTTCTCTATAATCCAAATTTTTCACGCAAATTTTAAATTACCCCCACGAGAATAATCAGATTACACGAACAATAAATATTCAGTCTCTGTTACATAATCTCTTAACTCAAGTTCAAAAGCGGTGATTTAATTATGTCCTGTTAATACTAACCAAACCCCAAATTGCTTTGTATTCCATTTGTGTGTTACAGACCACGATTACTAGCCTCTCACAACAAGTGCTTAAACGTTACTTTCTAGTTTTGAGTCTTCCATCACACTCACTAACGTACTGGGGGTTAATGAAAATGACCCATTTATGAAGGGAGGGGTTGACAACGAACAGGAGAAGGAAAACTGTTGGTACATGGGGAGAGCTTTAAGTAGTCACGCCATGAATTTATAAGTGTCTCCGGAGGAATTATTTGAAGAGTTGCTTATTTAACTTTTTTTTTTAGTTTTCGGGTAATGAAAGCAGCGTGCACTGGATTTGAAATTTATCAGATGATTGAATAAGAGATAACAAAGACATCAAACAAATATATTGAATGTTGTATGTTTCCATTAAATAGAGATTTTTAGCATTGCAATTCTTTTAAAAATTTATAATAGAACAATTATAGAAATTTTGGTAAGCAATGTTCGTATTTACACACATAAACATATAAATATATATACCCAACTCTTTTTTACCCGGTAGATACGTTCCTTAGAAAACCATGTAAAAACAAATCGTGTAAAAAGCAAGTAATATAAAAAAAAATTAAGTCAATTCCTACTTAGATCAACAAAGAAAAATTTTATTTTAGCTACTTTTTATTAAATAGCTACAACTAATATATGTATGTATATACATATGACAGAATCACAACATTAAGTGGTAATCAATTCATAGCTGCGTGGTGGGAACGTTGCAGTATTCTGTATGTGATAATGAGTGACGGGAACACTTCCATTGCACGCACTTCAAATGGAGACAACGATGTTATCATGTGTCTGTTAGGCATTCTGATTTGTACTGGAGCAACATAAGGCACGCCTGTCTGATGATGTTCTCTCTTCTATGAATCAATGCGCATGCGTCATTCTTCATCATGATGGCACTTCTTCAGTCTTTCGCCAAACAACGTACATTGTTTCCTATTAAGATCGATTTTTTCACGTGGTATACCATCTTCCACAATAAAAAAATTGACGAAAATTTAAAGGATATCGTTTGAAATAGTTGACATATTAATAATAATAATAAATATATTATAAATTCTTACAATAAACAATCACTATACATTTCACTATTTTAGATTCTTTTTAAGGTGAAATATCTTTTATAAATCCTTAATTTATGCAGCTTCATGAAGCATTATCGTGGTCTGCAGCTTATTTTTAAACTTCTACTTGCTTTTTAAATTTTTAAATAATTATATAAAATGCTCTAGCAAAAAATATTAATAACGGAACTCATTTTTCAAAGTAGGTATTTATACATTACTTCTGAACAAAATGGTAACACAGAAGATTTATAGATATTAGTTTGGAATTTTTTCTTTCCTAAAATTTCTCTAACGTTTACTCCTCGCTTTTAGTAATAGTTCTTAATAAAATAAACATATTCGTGCTTGAACTACAAACAATGAACCGAAAAAGATTAATATATAGCTCAGTCTATGAAACTGCACATTTATTTTTTCTTTCATCCTTACTCACATCTTAAATCACAAATATTCTCATCATAATCATATGACTTCCAAATCTAAGACAAATCATTAAATTGCATTTGCCTTCGAACAATTTTAGTCTATTCCATCATCATTATCATCGAAAGATGAATATTCATCTCTTCAGAACTGACAATACCAATTTTACCAACAAACCCATCCGGTGGTTGAACACTAGGTACTTACCAAACCAGCCTCTGGAATCGGTCAAATTTCACAGTGGATGGGATCCAGTTATTTACACAGAAGTCTCATTAACCTGAAGGGAATGCAAGGATGCTTGATTTGGAATTCATTACGCTCTAAGCCCAAAATATGAATTACGATCTTCACTGCTATTCCAGTTATTCTCTTCAAAATGAGGACTTGAAAAGGTTTAATATATAATATATATACTTAAATAGATGTTATGCTTAGTTTATAAATGCAAAATGCTTGCATGAAAGGTTAACTTTGAAACAGTTGTTTAAAAGTCATTAGTAAATAGGAGAGGAATAAAATTATGTTGAATAGCTCTTTAAAAAATTCTAAATTGTATTATTTCTTAAGTTGAAAACTTGTAAGACTTTAAAAAAAATGGTGTGTGTTTATTTTTTCATTTTTATAAATTTTATTTTCATTATTAAAAAATATCATAGTTTTTAATTTTTGCAGCCCACATCTTAACTTCTGGCATTCACACTATATAACGCTATAAAAGATATTTCTGGAGATGGCTGTCGATTTCATACAGTTTGATGAGTATTTTTGATGGTAATAGTCCAGATTGTTGTTATACAACTACAAACTGAAATTAAGCAATTGATAAAAGATGTTTTTTGGAAAACCATGTTAGAGTATTGATTCAGCATCAAAGGAATCATGAGCAGAGGAATCCTTGGAAACTCTATGAAAAAACTGAAATAAGCACACCATAAATAGGTAATAAATATTGTGCAGTTGCACTCGAATATATTGCGTCTAAGTACGAGAGAATATTGAAGGAACCCTTATAGCATGAAGAGGAAGTGTGTATCATCTCTTAGTGACATAATATTTCGTGTTCCACTTTCGACTTTAGGAATTTCTTTTCTTTCCTGAGCCATGGTGTAAAGTGTTATCGTGTTATCTGTACAAAATAACACACTTTACACTAATATTACAATTAGTTAATATATCCCAACAAAGAAATACATATCAAGCTTTCAGATGTGTGTGTGTGTGTGTGTGTGTGTGTGTGTGTGTGTGTGTGTGTGTGTGTGTGTGTGTGTGTGTGTGTGTGTGTGTGTGTGTGTGTGTGTGTGTGTGTGTGTGTGTGTGTGTGTGTGTGTGTGTGTGTGTGTGTGTGTGTGTGTGTGTGTGTGTGTGTGTGTGTGTGTGTGTGTGTGTGTGTGTGTGTGTGTGTGTGTGTGTGTGTGTGTGTGTGTGTGTGTGTGTGTGTGTGTGTGTGTGTGTGTGTGTTTTTGGGTGTGTAGTGTTTTGCTGAAAAGTTTAGCTTCAAAATTCAGTAAGTAATAAATAAAATTAGAGCGAACTCTTTACCATCGTGTAAGGATTTGTGGGTAAATAAGCTTATTTAAAGGTTGAGCGAGCGCTGACGAAGAACACATACTCGAAAAGGATTAGCTGGTGACTCCTCGCTGAATTGGTTGTTAATGTTCTACTCGGTTGCGTGCCAAAGGGCCGCCATGTTGGATTTTATGTGATTGAAGCGAAATAAAGAAGTTATTATAGAGATGATGCCTTTCTCATTTTACCAGCAGGCCTGATATATATATATATATATATATATATGACATGTTTCGTCTCAGAATCAGACTCAATTTTAAAAAGGAACTTTATTCAATGAATTCTCGACATCATCTGACGCTAAGAGGCAGAGAAAAAAATGCCAAAATGAAATCTGAGTTTTTTACCACTTAAACCCAGATGTGAGAAGTACCTTTGATTTTATGGGTGTACTTGAAGGTTAATGCTGACATATAGGGCTATTAAGTATAATGATCTGGGATCAGAAATGTTTAGTGGTTAGGCTATATGTTTCGGAGAAATAATTGGGTGATTAATTTAATACTTGAAGATGTAATGAAAAATAAAAATTAAGTGCTATATAGGGAATTTAATTTTAAAGCTAATTTAATTATCTTTACATATATATTGTCTCGCTATGCTTTTTTATGCTTTTCTTATTTGTTTAGATTTATAGAGATTAGTGATTTAGTGTATATTATTATTATCATGCATTATATATGAGTATATGTAATAATAATGTGTGCGGGCGTGTGAAGGGGGTGCACTAGTAAAAATTTCTTCCATTATTCTATCAGTTTATTCTTGAAGTTTGAAATATATTTTCTGTCATAATTTGCAATCAATGATATCAGATTTTCATATATTACAGTTATATTGTACTTTTAAAAAAACATTATTCAATCAGAAGTATCATTCATAGCAATAGCGAAACATTCACCCATAAGAAGATAGCAATTGTCATTTATAATTCACGCATTTGTTGAAAGATAGTTTAGTCTAATATTCATGTTTCCAAAGTTATCTTCATATGACGATTTGATACGTTTCAAAAATATTTAGGTTATAAACTCTTCAGGTGATCTAAATAAGTTGGTTAGAAAAAGATTCCATATTTTTAAATGTTAATTTTGTATAAAACTCTGATCAAAATGTCTTTTCACTACATTGGCTAAGCTAATTTATTCATATAATTTCAAACTTTGTTATCCCCTCAGGGGGCTCGCCTTCTTTAGGTGGGTACGGTTTCACAATCCCGAAGTACCCTAGTGATCTTTTCCTTTTCCCAAGGGATTTACTATCTTTGGTAAACACGGGTGTCATGACCCCGGGGTACCCCAGTGATCCTTCTCTATTTTCGACCCTCCATCTTGTCATCCAATTTCTTTCCTTCTTTTCCCGTCCAGACCACAGACCTATGAATGTTTGGCGCAGTATAGTCAAAACTGGTTTTTGCGCCATAAAACACCAAACTCAACTCAACTCAACTCAAACTTTGTGATGGAGTCTATTAGCCCTTATGATCAGATATTGGCGTTGTTTCAAAGAGGTTAGAAGATGTATTATGTATGTGGTAATTTTTCCTCTTGTTAATGCTTACTTTTAGCGTTTCGAAACTGTGCAAAATTTCATCTCTGCACCTAGTTATGTGCTCAGTCCCAATGCCTGACGCATTATAAATATCATGACAGAATGTACCATCGGAAGAGGTTTCTTACCCTTTAAATTATTTTCTGGCAGATATTCTCTTCTGGGTGAGTGTGACCACTCTGCATCCATATTCAATGCTTCACAGAGTATCAGAATCAGTTTGGATTACACTTGGGAATAGGAATATTTTTTCTACTCAGAATTCCTTTCTGTAAACCCAAATTTTTTATTTGGCTCGGCAGCGAGTTTAACTTGAAGATTGAGTCTCTCACACATCTTGTATATCATATATGATTCTCTTCATTACGATCTGTAGTCATTGTACTTTCTCGGACATGTGATGTGCTTTCAAAACAAAACCAGATCAAGTTTTTTATCAGATCTACTACCAAAATGCAGCCAAATATTTCAAGGACAGAAACAAATGTACTTGAATATAAACTTCAATAACGCTGAAAAACAAGTAAAGATTTGTTTCCAGAAGACAAAGAACCACTATTGTTGAAAGGATCATCACAGGGATAAAATAGCTATTGTAATACATATAAAATTCGCTCAAAGTTCAAGAACACCCAATTATCAGCAGATAACTTCAAAATTAGTAGGAAAAGAATGTATTCATTTTTTCACGTATAGTTTGTTATCAAATTATATTCTGAAGTGCCGCTGAATTAAGGATACTTACCTAATAACGAGGTGAACCTCCTCTGGCTTGAAAACGGCTGCCACACGACGAGACATAGATTCAACAAGTTTCTGGAAACGTTCCACGAGAATGACTCGCCAAATATTGGCTAAAGCTGTCCATAATTTAGTAAGGTTCGTTGGTGCCGTGTGACAGCCTTTCACGCCTTGTTTCAAAAAATCCCAAAGATGCTTAATAGGATTTAAGTCTGGGCTTCTAGGTGGCCCATTTATGACAGAATAGTCAGAGGAATGCCAATCCAACCAGCGAGTAACCAAACCGGACTTGTGAGAGGTACAGTTGTCTTGATGGAAATTTATTATTACATGCGGATAACAGAACAGAATAAAAGGATGGATGTGATCACCCAGCAACTCTACATACCGAATTGCATTGAAGGAGGTTGGTACACGCACCAAAGATCTCAAACAGTGCTAAGAAAAACCCAGATCATTATTGAACCACCATGCTCTTGTACAGTTCCAACTTGGCATGCAGGATCCATGTCTTCATGAGCCGTACGCCATATTATCAGCATCCCGTTGACGTTAGGTAGACGAAATCGAGATTCATCGCACCCTGCTGCTCGTTTCCAGTCCTCTACACTCCAGTCTCTGTGCTCTGTTGATCAGGTAAAACGTGCAGCCCGATGGCGAGCATTGAGAAATAGTATTCTCGTAGATCGAAGGCTCCCGAAACCCATAAGGTGAAGCGAGCGTTGCACAGTCCATTTACTGACTGTACGACTGGCACTGTCATTCAACTGGTGATAATTTGAGCTAATGTTGACTTCTCAGGCTACGTACTATATGCCTGAGCCGTTTCTCACCACGCAATCTATCAAGGCTAATTGTCCTTTGCAATTTGCCCTATCGCGAGTTTTTTGTCCATTATCCATGTATCCTGGTATACAATTGACACTTTCGACATTGAAAATCCTAGCTGTCTGACGATTCCGGAAATTTAATGGCCCATGTGTCACGCACCTTCGATTTGTGCGCGATCGAAGGTTTCTAAATCAATCAATTTACACATAAGGGCAATTCCAATAAGTAATTCAGAACAACAACAATACGCGCTTTATATGCAGTTACTACAGTACCCTCGCGCATAAATTATGCACAGCGCTACTCAACTTGTATAGCCCTTGCTATCCCTAATTAGTGGACGTCGTATTAACGTCGCACGGTTTAGCTACACGAGGGAGTTTTGCGACGGACAGACCTCGTACTTTTGAACCATGATCAAGAGTAATTCAATGTATTATTTAGTAATATTGCTCACGATTATTGTTGTGTTGTAATTTTATTAGTATATTGTTGTCATGATCTGTTACATACTCGCATGTATGTAAGAAACAATTATTATATAATAAGATATAATGAGAATCATACATTAAAACTGCCATATCACTTTTTCTAAGAAACGTTCCTTACAATCTTTTGTGTTAAGATAAACGAATTTTCACCGATTTTTTTTCAACAGAAGCAGTTTAAGTTTTGTAAACCTAAAAACACATGAACATTTCCAGTTAGAGTAACATTAGTAAAGAAAAATTCTGTGTTGAGTTTATTTTTAACTTAAATTTTAAATAAGAAGTATTATTGCAATGTGTGAGAAGGTATAAACAAAATAAATCATTTTACCAAAACCTAGGACTGACCACTAAGCCACTAGCATCCTTCTTATAAAATGCATCGTATCATTTTTTAGACATGTATATACAGGGTAGAGAGCAGAAAATTCCATTTTTTATCGTTCTGCAGTAATGTTCGTAGGAAAGGGAGAGGCGGAAGGGGCGGAGTGGGATATTTGTGTTTCTGCCCGACTCAGTCTCAAACATGCGATCGAGGCAGCTTATGGCAGGGGGGTGGCATATTTCTCGAACCGTCGGTCGGAGGTTACTGTGCAACGTGCCTTTCGTCGTCACTTCGATATTCCTCCACAAAGTCGTGTTCCTCCTGCTCGGAAATGTGTGAATAGATACCTTCCGAGCAACGGGAAATGTTTCCAAATAAAGAAAAGGACCTCGAAGACCGTTAGAACATCTGAAAATGTGAAATGAGTTCATGTGTCAATTCAGGCTGGTCTGTGACAAGGATCAACAATTCTTCAAACCCGCTGTCCAAGAAAGGGAACTTAATAATCTGTAGTTACAACAAGACAGGGTCACAGCCCCCACCTCCAGGATTTCCATGAGTGTTTTAAGAGCAGTCTTCCCCTATGACTGATCTGTCTGCGAGAGAACATAAACTGGCCTGCATGCTCACCTGATTTATCCTCACCAGATTACTTCCTGTAAGCTTATTTAAAGTCCCTGGTATACAAAGATCGCTCAAGAACCCCCTGGAAGTGCTACGGAACAACATTCGAGAAGAAATTGACAATATCCCTGTCGATATGTTTGAAAAGGTAGCTCAAAAATTTCAAAATCGACAAGAGATCGATGTATTGATAATGGAGTGAGACATTTAACAGATATTGTGTTTAAAACTGCGTAAATTCAAAAATTCAATGTTGTGAGCTAGGCGGAAAATAACAATAAAGTCGAAAGAAACATGTAATATATTTTATTGCATTTTCAAAAAAGGAAGACTATATATATATAAATTAATACTAGACACTATATATATAAATTAACTAATAATAATAATATATAATTATTAAATTTTTGGCTTCAGTAGAATTAAAAGGCAATAAAACGTCAATTCTGTCATCAAATATTTAAAATTATTTATAATTCTTTCATAGATTATTCAAGTTTTATGTTTTGTCCCTTAAATGAGTCAATGTAATTCAAATTGCAACATGGTCAAAGTGCAGTTTGTTTAATTAATGATTACATAACTGCATCAAGAATGGTAATTGTCTACAAGTTTCTTAATTACACTACTAATGGCATTGTTAAAATATTTGAAGGAATTTAAAGTTTACACTCAGAGATTTCAAAGTTAACTAACAGAAACCTAATACTATAGTTTTAAACTGTAATGAAATAATAGCTAATGTTTTAATCTTTTAAAGCTTGCAATTTTTGAAAAATAAATTTCACACTTAAACTTTGTTTAAGAATTTGAATTTTTTATATATTTGTGCATGTCAACAGATACAAAAAAAGCTACAATGATTGAACGAAAATCTACATAAAAAATAAGTACATTTACCCGATAATATATTAAGTATCGTTGTTTCACATGGAGTAAAAGAGTCAATCGATTTTTAAATAACGTATGATTTCATAATTGCAATGCTATTTTACGCTTATGTTTAAAATAGTGCCGAATATGTGTTTGATTGTTTAATGTAAGTATAATTAAATTTAGTTATAATTAACATCAAATTGGGTCTAGTTCCGATATAGAAACAGTATGATATTGAATACTAAGCAACATTGATCAAGTAAAACAAATTTATACATCAATATATGGTTAGACGTGAATTTGTTTAAATTTATGAGTATACTTTTATTGAAGTATTCTTTTTTTCATTAATCATCAAAATTAATTATGTCGAATTAATTATATCACCGAAATACTACGCATAGATATTAAAATGTTAGTATCTTTCATTCCCCCCACCACTACCACAATTATGTAAATGTAAATATCAACAAAAAAAAAACTAGAGTCAACATTTTATTGAAATAGAAACTTAGACCTGAAAGTGCATTATTCTTCAGCCAGGTTGGATGGATTAAATGTACCCGTTCGCCGACAACATTTACTTTTTTTCTTTTCATCACCTTAACTATTCAGTACCAACTCTAACTTTTATTAAGTTTACCTAACTAGATTTAAAACTTTATTTACCAGAGTTTGATAATGAAATGCATAAATCCTTGTTATTCACTTTCTTAAGAAAAGAAAGTAAACATATTTACAGAAGAAAGTTTTGGTCCTGAGCTGATATATGTAGATTAAATGGCATCACTGTCTTAAACTTAAAACAATAAAAAAAAATACAATAAAAAGCATTTTTTGTTTAAATGTTTATCCTTACATCCTGAATATTTGGGAATGCAGCTATAATTAAATGAATTGCGTATAAATTTTTCATATAATTAAAAATTTCACTTATTATTTTGCCAAAAATGTTTATATTTAGCATTTAGGAATTCCATTATTTCAATTAAATAACTTCGAAGAGTTTTAAAAAGTTATTTTATCTTTGTTTTGAAATTTTGGTACTAATTTAGTAATTACATCAATTTAAAAATACATTAACCTCTCAAATAAATTGTAAAAGAAACATGTATAATAACGAAGTAATTTTAAATAATCTAATTTACAAACATTTTGTTACAAATTTCGTAAATAGTGTAAATAATTTGTATTTGGATGGATAATGAATTCATACTACTCCAGGTTATGTTTATTTTATGTTAAAATTGTAATATTCTCAAGCAACAGCGTCCCTTCCGTTATAATGGCGATTCAATGGGAATTTGACGAAATCTTGTCAAAAGCGCCAAATTGGCATCATTTTTGGTGACCGTTTTTGCGATTTCACGATCATTTTTGGAAAGTACGGAAAACTCTGCATTCTTCTGGAAATTTGTGGAGAAATGCACTAATTTCAAGACCTATAACGCAAGAGGAACTTTCTAGAATAATTCGCGAGACCTATAAATATAGAGATACTCGCCGAAAATAAGTTAGTCTTGTTTAGATAAGTGATTAGTAGACTTTTTTTTGCCCCAAATTACTGATTAGCTCGGTGTTGAGTGGAAGAGCGGGGAATAATCGTTTACATACGTGTATTTTAGTCACTGATAATTGTGTCTGAGTGCTGTTGAAGGTAAAAAGACCTTCTGAGATTTATTCTACAATTATTGCTGCTAAATCCTGTATTTTAAGGTTTGGGTTTTTTGAAAAAATTCTTCACTTTTTAAAGAACTGTTTGTTTTTTGAGACGATTTGCAAAAAATTTCAACCCTGATCAACGTAAGCATATTTTGAATAAGTTTTAAGATTTTTTAAAACCCCTTCGTGAATATTTTACATTAATGTCATGTTGTATTCATGCTGAATTTTTAATGTTTAAATTAATAATGAACTACATCAAATTTTTTCCTTTATGGTGATGCCTTTATTATAAAAATATTTTTAAGAAAATCTATTACTTAATAGTAGTAATACATGTAAATATAGGTGTGTGTGGTGCTTGCATGCGCTTAGGGGCGAGGGACGTACTTAAAAAAGGTGACCTTTGCTCGTAGTAGTGAACTAATTTTTGGGATTTTTTTATTCGAATATTTTTGAACCAATATTTCAAAGTTAAATTTTTTTTTTTTTGTTAGATAATTTACTTTTTAAACATTTTAAAAAGGAATAAACGATTTTTTTTTTCATAACACGTTACGATCGCAACTTAAAGAACTGGGAAAAAGATGTTTGGGTCTGAATGCATCTAAAAAATTTTCGCCAAACACAGAACAAATTGTTAGGCTACACAGAGCTTAGGCTATGAAGACGTCAAACCCCGTATTAAACGGTCCCCGACAGTGACTTTATATCTTCTGCATATCAACTCACCAGTACACGAGCCCAATTAAAAACGAGTACCACGCCAAAACTCGCATTAACGTGTTCCTCATCCCCCCTATTTTAAAATAAATTATATTTTTAAAAAAAAAAAAATTTCATTTTCAAAATTTTTTTTAAAAATTTATTATTTTCATACATTTTGAAAAAACAAAAAAATAAACTTAAAAATTTTAGGGGTTTAAAGAGTATGATACATTTTTTAAATTCTATAAAATTTTTTATTTCAGAGGAAAATACTTTTTAGAAAATAGGGAATGCAAAAAAATTTCTTAATATTTATTACAGAATTTTCATATGCTTATAATTTTAAGGTATCCGACTACGTTCGGGAAAGTGATTTTTAAAAAAGGGGATAAATGGATAATTTTTTATGATATTTAGTGTCACGATTAGAATACATGATAAAATTGTTTTAAGGGCATTTTTTACAAAAAATTTTTTAATTAAATATTTCGGCAAAAAATTTAAATTAGAATAACCTTTTCAAAATTTTTTGTTAAAAAGCTTCAATATAATAATATTTTGCCTGTATATATCAGACCTCATACAGAGGCTCATCTATGATTTTTTTTAAAAAAAACCCTTATTTTGGGGTTACCACCAATTTAAATAATTATCGGCGTTTTTTCTTAAAATTGCTCCCTCTGGTGTCGATAAAGGACAAACCCATTCTAAGTTTATATTTCAAAAAATTTAGTTGAACCTCTGTACAGAGGTCGAGCATTACAGGGAAAAAAAATTATTTTATATAATGACTTTTACAAAAGGAGAAATTTGGAAAAAGGGGCATTCTATGTTCATTTTTTTTCAAAAAAATTGTACTTTAAAAAATTTTTATTGTAATACTATTTTAAAAAAATTTATAAACATTTTCTAATCTAAGTGACATAAATATCATAAATAATATCCATTTATAAGCGCAAATTTTAAAAAAATTTTCCATTTAATCCATTCCCATTCTTAATCCATTTAAAAAACTTTTCCAATAAGCTTTTTTAATGCAAGAAAATTAACTTGACAGTATTTGGGAAAGGGAATTTACGTTTTCAGAGGATTTGTTTTTTTTCTCTTTATCCCCCCCCCAATAAAAAAATCCCATAACGCCCGCCTGAAAAAAACAGTGGCTTTGGGGGATTGAATCGTATTTTTTAAATCCCCCGGGTTATATTAATTATAAACTGTAAAAAATTATCAAGACAAGTGTTAATTTTTGGATATAATTTTTTTATATGACAAGCCCATGGAGTCACAGGAAAATTAAAATTTTCCAAGGTTTCAACCTTAAAAAATTTTCCGAAACCAAGAATAGTTTTTTTCATTTTGCAAAATTTTTTAAAAACAATATTTTTTTAACTTGTATTTGGTTTTTTGCCCCTTTTTTTTTGTCGTTTTTTGTATTAAATTTTCCTGTTTCCTAGCCCCCAGACCCCGTACAGGGTCAAACTATTAATTTTTTAAAAAAAAATTTTTAGAGTTCCCAAACCCTTTGAAATAAATTTTCTATTTTTTAAAAAATTTTTCCCTTTTGTTTTCGGGGAAAAATGGGTAAACCGATTCCGAGTTAGCATTTTAAAAAAAATTTAAATTGGGGCCCCCTGTGAGAGAAGGGTTGAGCTGAAAACAGACAAAATATTAATACAATGGAAACCCTTTTTTACAAAAAGGGGAACATTTAAAAAAAGGGTTTCTCCCAAGTTCATTTTCCAAAAAATTTTTTTAAACAAATTTTTTTTTCATAGTGTCCCAAAACAATTGTATGAGTATTCTTTAACCCAATGAAAACTAAATATCATAAATATTAAACCATTTACCCCCTTTTTTTCCCAAAACACGGGTTTCCCAACGGAAATCGGATTACCTTTTAAATTAAAATTTGTTTAATTACTTATTTAAAAAACATTAAGAATTTTTTAAATTTTTAAGGGATTATATTATTATAAATGTGTATTTTTTTTTTTACTATGCAGAATGTATTTTGTTTTTTTTACTTTCACAAATTTAATAATTTTTTAAATAATCTTTTTTTTTCACTTTTTAATATCTTCTCGCCCCAGAGTTATCACGTTCCCTAGGGGCCCCCCATTTTAAAAACGCATTACTGATAAACAAAACCCTTTTTTACTTTTTTTGCATAAAAATTTAAACCCCAAAGGCACATGGTTTTTTGATTTTCCCGGGTTTTTTTGAACCTTTAATTTGTGATCTAATAAAAATTTATCAGAATAGGGCGCATTAAAAACCGGGTGATGTATGAATCATGCAACCGAAGAATGTTTTGCTAAATCATTTTTCATGCTTTATCTAGTACCATTATGAATATCTGACATGATAAGAGAAATGAAACATCATTATCTAATCATAGAGTTTCATTAATCTAGTGATTCAATTAATCTACCTTAATCATAGAGATTGATGTACAGCAACATAGTGGAATTGATGAATATATAATAGAAAAGCCTCAAATATTGATTAGAATGTGACATCCAGTTTAACTAAATTAAACTGGTCTAAATGTCTAAAATCATGAGTTCCTTTAAAATAATAGACAATTTAGAGAAATAATTGTAGCATACACTACACAGAATATATATTACTCAGAAATATATCTGTGTAACTGAAACATTTAAATTTTAAACATAGCAAATGATAGAGGTTGTTTTTAAATAAACTGTTACAGAATGAATAGCGTGGTACTTAAGGTATCCGACTACTTGCGACAACTTTTTTTTTTTTTAAAAAAATGGAGATATGGAGATTTTTTTGTGATTTTTAGATTTATTTAGTATATTTAAAGAAAAAAATCCTAAAATTCAAAACAGAAAAAAATTTATTACTATTAAAAAGGGAAAAACAGTTAAAATAAAAGCAAAAATTAGTAAAGCCCAAGCCTGCTCTGTACAAACATTTTATGAACAAATTCTCAATTTTGATGTATTACTTTGTTATTCATGTTTGAAATAGCCTTCACGGTAAGAGATATTTTAATTTTTACAAAAACTAGAGCACTTTATCTTAGTGACTACATGAAATTGCTTAAAAAAAACAGTGAATATATATTCACATAAAAGGACTGTAAATTTTTGAAATAAAACAGTGATTGATAAATCTGAAGGTTACAACACTTCTAGTGCTATAAGTTAGAAAATACGTACTCTCAGTAAATTATTTGAAACTTTTGGCAATCGCTGACCCCGTTTGAGCTGAAAATAACACATTTCAAGTAAAAAACGCATTTCAAAGTTTGACATCTATGTGAAGTTATGGTATCTGCTTACTAAAAACATCTTTGTAACAGTTTTTGTTCTAGTGAACGGAAAAAAAAGCACTTGGTATTTAATAAAGCTAACAAGATGGCCTATACAATAAAAATCGTAAAGAATGTCTCTGTCAATTTTTTGAAAAAATCATGGTTTTAGGGTAAATGGATGTATCTTTAAAATAAAAGAAGGCAGCATTTATTTAATATATTACTATACAAGTGTAAAAAGTAAGGATTTTTCTTATAAAATATTCAAATTGGATATTACGTTATACTGAAATTGATTCTGCATATTTTGGTTATACTATTGTGTCTATTTTAATTCAGTAACTTTCGATAGAGTTTGAATCTTAATGATGTTAAATCCATTGTACAAAAAAAAGATATATAAGGACTTTTTCTTGGAGATAGATGTTATGTTTCAATATTCGAAATATATAATTATGTGAAAACTATTCATTAGAGTGAAGGAGGCAATATATTCACACTAAAGTGGAACACTTGGTAAAATATTATATTATCCTTTAAGGATAAATAATTAGAGAGAAAATAAAATAATTAACCTATTACTTCTTAAAAGTATATATATATATATATAATTTACTTAAAAATATAATATATTACTTAAGAGTAACATATGTACTTAATACTTATCTTATTAATAATACTGAATTAAGAACAAGTTTACTGGGTATTAGCGACTTCATGGGCTTAGAGTCTTGCAGAGCGAAGTGTTTTATGAAATTGACCCTCTGAGTTCTTTTTCTATATTTAGCTGATATCTATATTTTGTCTTAAGCAGCCAATCGCATTTTGCACATATGTTCCAATTTAAAATCAGAGAGAAAAGGAAAATAACACACACTTATTCTTATTACTTAATTTTTGCTTAAAAGTAACATATATACAAAATTTAATACTTATGTTATTAATTTGTACAGTTTATAATTAAGATCGTGTATTGTAGCTTTAGCGTCAAAGGGCATTATTATTGCATTCAGTAATTTATTAATGTATAAGGGGGGCGCGATAAAAATTGTGATTGAAAAGGGGGGCGCCAGTATTGAAAGTTTGAGAAACACTGCTTTAAGTTCAACATTGTATTAATATAATGAATAATATATAAAAGAAATAGATATGGATTGTTAACTAAATGTTAAGAAACTTTTGAGTGGAAACATTATCTCGTTTAATTGATTTCTAATTTTTCCTTTGAGAAATAGTAACAAACCTTAAACTATCATTTAATTTTTCTCACAAATCGGAAACGAGAAAAACAGTTATTGTAACAACAGAAGGACCTAATAATTATTAAATTTTATACATAGAATATACGCATATTTTCATACTCTCATCAACCTTTTAACGGATCCAAAGTTAAAATACACTTTTCTGTGATAAATTACTTGATAAATGTAATGTTTTCATCCTTTATAAACATTATTTAGTCACAAAAAAAATATCTGATCAAGGTTTTTTCCTGGTTGGTGGCTAGACGTTATAGCCACTGCGCACTTAAGACATTTAACTTACTTTTCGGGACAGCAATAATGAATCATCACAATAAACTTTTTATGAAAAATTAACATTTATGCTAATAACTATTTTAATAACAATTAGATACAAAATAGAAGTGCAATAAAATAATAATAGAATAATTGTACAATATAGAATACTTACTTAGAAAATATATAGAATACTTAAAATATACGTTGAACTTCGTATGTGTCCACATTTTATATTTTACTTAATTTTAGTATAAAAAGTTAGAATTAAAGTAATACTTTTGAGAATTTAAATTAGTTATTTCCCAAATTTGATGAGCTACTTACCGTGGAACTTAATAATATGCAAACGTCTTCTCCAAGCAGGAAAGCTGTAATGAAAAATTTTAGAACCCGAGAATCTTGTACCACAAATTGTAAGCAAAGTTTGTTTATATTTCTCACCCCCAACATTCTCACGTGATTCTAAATGCTGTCTCTCGAGTACAGGAAAAGCAAAAATTTCTAGGTCATTTTTCTGTTCTATGTGGGCAATGAATAGAGCCCTCAGCCACATATAAAAACTTTCCAAAAACCTAAATAAAACCTCTTTATTTTATTGCACATTTGCTTAATTTATTCGGATGAGAGAAAAGTATACTTAAAACATATCGAAATATTTTTCACAGATCAGAAATTTTATTTATAATAATCAAAATACAATTTGTAGATTTACACCGAGAAACACTTTTTAACTACTCATCAGAGGTCTTGAAATGCAAAAAAAAGGTATCGTCCTGAAATCTGTATTGATTTTTGTCTGTTTTAGCTTCAATTAACGCATGTGGATAGTCTAAATATCCGCCATCCGCTTGGAAAATTTTTTTATATGTGTCTATACCTATTAATCACTGCTCGCTAAAAGTTTAAAGTATCTAATAAATTTAAAAATAGAAAATTTAGAGGTATGTATTACGTTAATGATTGTAATTTTTATAGTTTAGATTATTACAAGTAGTACAATCCCATCTATGGGGAATGACATTGGTTTTTAAAGGTTTAAAACAAATAATGTAACTTTGGAATATGACCGTGAGTTATGGCAATTGAGTGTGGTACATTGCTTACTTAAGTATGTAAATTTTAAAATAGTGTTGCTGCATGTATAATCTTTCAAAGAGGAAATGTCAAAAACGACTTCGGGTAAAATGGTTTTTAAACATTCGCATTATTTCGTCTGTTATTTCTGTAAATCCTATTGATCTATCTGTGATGAAAAAAAAGGAATCCGTTATTTCACATCCTTTTCTCAAAAGCTTGAATTGTTCTTTAAGTGATTTTATGTCCTTTCTTTAATGAGAGTTGTAATTTTTTCTTGATCAGTGCAAGATAGTTTCACATTTGAAGTTATCTTAAGCAAAGAAAAAAGTAGTACGAATTCATTATGAATAAAACTTTTAAAAGTGAAAATGATGGGCAAAATTTGATTATTTGAATGATAAATAATTATTTGAATGATATATTTGACGTTTTATCTTTTTTCATTTATTCTTTCATCATATTATTTTCAAGTAATATTAAATTATATATAAAAAAACACAGAATAAGTGGAATAATATTTTATTTGAAACAGAAATCGTTCAAAAAAGGAAAACATTATTGTTGGATCATCAGCATATCCATCAAGTTCACGTTAAGGAAATATTATGCAAAAGTGCGAAGCACAAAAAATATATCCCATATTTGCATGCGGTGATTGATCAAAACGCGAGTCTTTCATTAAGATAAAGTTGAAAAAACGAGGTGTATTAGTTGGGTTTTATTAGACATTCTGTATGGTAGAAAAGTGTAAACAGAAAATGTACATTAAATAAATAATGTCATATATAATTATATACAGATTGTTCCATAAATAGCATAGCCCAAACTCAGCACAGACAGATTATTCGTTCGAAGTACATAAAAAACTACCAAAAAGCGATACGTGAACGATCCATAGCTTACGTAAAAAATACGACAAACAAAGTGTGACGTCACAGTCAGTGTAAGGGAAAAAAACTTTATTTGACACATCAACAGCAGTATTTTCCAATATTTATAAAGGATGATGTTCAAAAGTTCAACGTGCATATCGAGACAGCCTTGAGCACGCCGTGAAAAGGATGATTGTAGACGTTGCAGCAGCGAGTTGTCCACCGAAGTACAAGCACCATGCAGACAAGTAAATGGGTCCGATTGTGCTGTCACTCCATCTCTATGCGACATTCCTTAAGATGGCTCCATAGAAAAAAATCAAATGATGGTAAATCTGGTGATCGTGGCAGCCATAGAACCAGATTTCCATGTCCGATTCCGCAGCTGGAGTATGCCATATCCAGTCAATCACTTACGTGAGAACAGAAATGTGCCAAAGACACATCATACTAGAAATAAACGCCGTGTATTGCCATTAAAGGTTTATCATCGAGGAACAAAATTAAGACATTGATGGAAAAATACAAAGTAGGACTATCACGAGAGCTGTTCATGCAACAGATGTGGTCCAAGCAGGTGATCCCACATATTTACGGACCAGCTGTGACGTCATACTTTGTCTTTCGTATTTTTCTCCAAAACTATGGATCGTACAGGTACAGTTCTTTGCACATTTTTTATGGACTCCCAACTAGAAATCTGACTGTGCATAATTAGGACACTACTTATGGATCACTCTGTTTACATATATGGTATATATAACTGTATTAATATTGCTAAATTTGGCTAATTTTCAACATAGCTTATTGTTAACTGAAAACAATTTCCGTTTCTCCTAAAACATTGAAAACGGTATGTTGTGAAACGTATACATCCGAAAATCCTGCATATTTTTTGTGCAATAAGATAAAACACGAAAACAACAATGAAATTTAAGCTAATAAGTAAAATAATAATTTACTAAAATAAAGAACGATTAAAATTAAAATTCGGGACTTGAAATTACATATTTCGTCTTCAAGATGTTAAATATAAAAGTCACACCTTTAAATCAAACCCATTAATAATTTTTCTTGATATTGTTTCAATCATTTATAAAAATGTGTTACATAAACTGCATTACATGATGATTTACAATGCGAAATTAGCAATAGTTTGTGTACATGCAAATTATTATGCATTACATTTCTTTCGGATCAATGTGCACATAAATAAATTAGTTAAAAGACATTTATTTTTTTTTCAGAATATTGCACAGTTAGAGAATACACAAATTTTAATTAATTTTATTTTTATTAATTATCCTCCGACTGAAAAGTATAATCTGATACTGTCAATATGTGTTATTTTCGCATCCTCTTATAGATTTTATACACTCAGAAAACGCAAAAATGCAAATCAAAACATACTCCATATCTTTAATTAATAATTGATGCAAGAAACATAACTCCTAAAGTGTAAAGGCCTTATCACACGTATACGTTTGGAGAAATTTTCCAACCAATTCCGAACAATGTCTACCTAGCTGACATGGCAACAGCTCCAAACAACTTTTCCCAGTGAACTGAAAAGAATGCAATAAGGTTGTTCGGTGCCTACGTCATAAAAAAGATGGCAGCTTCGGTTTCGTCAAGCACATGAGATATGACTTATAATATTTTAATGGCGTGTAATATTTTAAACAGAATAGTGCTCCATTTCCTTTTACACCCATTAACAAAAGCGCGAGCGAAATAAGAGAAATATTATTGAATGTTCCTTTTTCGAAGCAGAAACATTGGCGAGTATGTTTTCAATGTGGAGATAGAGCGCGGCTGACGTCAGAGCATATCGTTTTGCTTACGGCAACACTTCACCTTCAGCTGAGTGAAAAATTGTCCTAAGCGGTTGCTCCAAATATGCGTGTGTGATTGGGCCTTAAGATAATAGAAATCATCATATATAAGAAAAAATGAAGCTCAGTGTTTATTGGTTTTCCACAATTGTCTCAGAGACATATTAATATGGCATTAACTGACATCTTTTGGATTCGTTCGAGGAAAAGAAATGAAAGAAAGTTGTGTAGAAAAAAGGCCAACGGAATTGGTGACAGCAGAAAAAATAAGCAATACGACTCCTTTCTTGCGGTCAAGCTAACAGAATTATTGACTAGCCCCAGGGCCTAAACAAGCTATATCTCATATTTTGTGTTTATTTCGTTGTATTAAGGGTTACAACGAACCGAAAAGGTCCACATCTGGCAATTCCTGTGTCCACAGGTTAATCATTTATGCTCGAATCAATGATTGAATTTAGGATATTTCTCCTTTCAGACTTCAAGTTCGATATGCAAACATCACCGGTAAAACCTTGTAGTCCCAGCTAGTAGCCTATTATATCCTGAAAAATAAAGAATTCGAAATTCCTCAACAGATCAATCTGTGATGTTAGAAGTTTTATCTTTTTTTCATGTGTGTGTGTAGCTATAGAATTAAGGGTGTGTACTTTGCTGTTGTTTATTTTCTTTTTAGATGAGAATGATCTTTTTTTGTCATTAATTGTAGAAAGGACTACATTTTTCTCATCAAAAGCAAATATTTAATTTCAATTTTCTTTTACTTTTAAGTCTAAACAAACTAAATCAATGTGGTTTATAATTCTTATAATGGAAATCAAATTGTTCATCTACCTTTCGTTCCCCGTCAAAAAACAAGGATAATTTTTTTTTCTTTTACACACTAATACATTCCAGATTTACGGTAATTTAGTTTACATACACGCACACACATATACACACGTATTTACTATATATATATATATTTGTGCATGCGGGAGTAACAAGCCAACAAGTATTATTCCGAAATTCTAACAATGTTTATAAAATAAACATAAAACCATATAGATCTTTCTAAGTGATAGACTAAACTTATCAAGTAATGTATATCAGTTGTTGTGATGGTTCACTATTTGAAAGCTAATGATTCATGTTATGCACAGATAACAGAACTAAATGATTCGCTTAAGCTCTTGATTTTTTTACTTAAAATTTTTTATAAGGCATGAGATTTGAGCATTGCAATTTGACATTCATTTCAACAAAGTAATTTGTAAGGCAATATTTCAGATAAAATTAACAATTCTATTTGAAAAATATATTAATTTGTCTTACTATTCTTTTATTATAAACAACAAAATGCCAAACACTTCAAATTCAAACACTCAGAATTCAATAATATATATACTATTTTTGATGAATATTATCTCTTTCGCAGTATTTTCTTAAATTTTATTTCCGTAACTTAATTTTTTTTACCTAGTAAGATAAGACAGAACTGATCCTATTATATATATTTTTCAACTCTGTTAATACAAAACTCACAGTTTTATATGGCGAAAGAAATAGAGTTCGTCAAAATCAAAGGAATTACGACAATCAGTATTTATTGGTTTTCCAGATTCGCCCCAGTGACATATTAACGCGACGAACCTAACATCTGTGATTCTTTTGAAGAAAGAATAAGAGACATTGGCTAAGTAAAAAGCCAATATTGGTCGAGAGAAGAAGGAAAATGTATTGCTACCTTTGTATTACTTTCTGCGGTTAAGCTAATAGACAATAGTAACGAGCCATAGGGTTTGTGCTAGTTATGGGTCATGTCTTATTTTGTTTTATTGTGTCGCCTGGTCCTAATGAACCAATAAGGTTCGATCTCTCGACAATGCCTGCTAGTTTCACTGCCAGAGCAAAGTCATTTATGTCCGAAATATATATAAAAAATATTTCTTTATATGTACTGACTTTCTGTATCTTTCTTTCTTTATATTTTTCTCCGATCTATCAAAAATTTGTTTGCCAATGAACTAACTTCACTAAAGATTGTGTTCGGAAACAGCATGGGCAATACAATATGATTATAAAGATAAAAATGAACAAAATAATAACACGCCTAAAATGCATTTAAAAGCTGTGCAATCATTAAATTTAGCTTCATTTTGTAGTACACACACGTATATATATACAACCTTTGACAGTAAATTTCAAGTAATATAGTCCTGTAAATGTACTATCATAAATATCCTGTAAATGTACTGTATAGTACGTAAATGTACTATCAGTGAAAGATACTTTACTGTTCTTATAAATAGTCTCCTTCCATAACTATGCATCGCTGACATCTGCTATACATATCCTGGAAACTTCGCAAAAAGACTTCATTTGGGATGGAGTTCAAAAGCCTCGTCACATTTCGTTGAATTTCAGGAATCTCTCTTTCAAAATCAAATCTCTTTCCTTTCAAAGCAAGTTTGAGTCGTGGAAATCGGAAAAAGTCTGAAGGATTGAGATCTGGTGAGTATAGAAGATGTTCAATTTGCTCCACCCCCTTTTTAGCTGGAAACTGTTTAAAAATATTGACTGCATGAGGGCGAGCTTTGACGTGAAAAAAAACCATGCACATTGTTTTGCGTACTGGGCTCGTACTCTGCGTAGACGTTTCATGAAACGGATGAAAACTTCAATGTATCTTGCAGCATTCATCATCGTTCCCTCAGGTAGGCCTTGAAAACAATCGGGTCCCCTTTTTTTTGGTTTTCGTCAGGGATGGGGCCCGATATTCCGCTATGGGGGGTTGTCAAAAACACTGTTCCGGTTTTCTCGAAAACGGCAAAACCCGTACACAATTTCATGGACGTGTTTGATCCTCATAAACACGTACCAATCAAAAGTTTTTTCGGTGTTTGTCGCTTAAAACAAAATTTTTAAATTGATCTTTTGTTCCTTCATTTTCCAGTTCCCAGCTAAAAACTAACGCACTAAACAAGCACTTCGTAAAACATAGTTTACACGGAACACAAACGACACTCAACTGAAAAAAGGTGGCGGCAGATGTCCGCTACAAATGTGCAGAGTTTTGTTTCGGCAGTGTTGTTAGATCGGCCGTACTGACTTCATCTACCGAACTTTATTGTCAGAGGTTGTATATATATATAATTTTAAATGTTTATAAATTATTCACAATTCTACAAATAAGCAAAGGTTGGAAATTATAAGAATCCTAGAATACAAAAAATCCCATTCCAAAATATCATTTTAAAATAAAGTAATAAAAAAACCCTCTTAAAAAAGAGTCAAGGGGAAAATTAACATCTCATTCAGCTATCGGGGTTTTTGGGGACGGACCCCGAATTTTGAAATGGTCAAGGATAAGAACAACACAATTTGGGGTCCCCCCCTCCAACACGACACCAAAGGGAGGACGTTTGAGCTCTCGACAGAATTAACGTGCATCGCTCCCCTACATAGCGGGTTTTTTGTGGTACAAGACTCGAACTCATGACACGCCAGCCGCAAGTCCGTTACATTGACCACTATGCTACCACGGTCTCCGAGAGATAGACATTAAAAATTCTAGAAATCAGATGAAGGTATAAAATTCTAAAATTACATATATATAATATATCTCCTCAATAGCTCTCTTAACTTTTCCACGCAATTATTTCTTATATGCATATTTGCTACATTTCCTTTGAAATTCTTTTAAAAAAGAATAAACTTTATATATATATATTTAATCCAAACATTTACTCTTTTTCTTAACAATTAACTCTGTTCACACACACACATATATATATTTCAGAGTTTACATCCTTATTTTATAGCTAAGCAAACTATTGTATTCAGTTACTCTGTAATTAAAGTGTAAATAAATAAAAGATAACTTGACTGCTGTTAAGAAGTTGCTACTATAAATGCCATACCGCTTACTATTCTTTCAGTTTGTTCACCATTCTAATCACAAAATAAAGAATAATACTTCTTCTCTTAACACATTCCATTAACAAAAAAGAATTTCTTTCAATTATAAACTTCGTAAATTAATCAGTTCCTGAGATTTAATCTTGTTATACTAATTGCTAAATCATCGTATAATTAATTAGTGTTTAATGAACGGAGTTTAGGAGTCCACTTAAGAAATATAAAAATTAAGGACGTGCTTTTATCAAAAGGCGATAGAAGTTTGTATATATATATATATATATATTATATATATATATGTACAGGGATATTCATTACCAAACCGAAAAATTTTGCGGGTGTTGGGTAGTACAAAACGATTTTGGAATCACATAGTAATATGGGGTTTCCGAGTATTATGTGGTTCAAAGAAGCAGAAAAAAAACAGAAGTAGGAGTTATGGGACAAAAAAATTTATTTGAAAAGGGCCCGGGTTCGAACCAAACCAGTCATTAGGCCGACAGTTCCTTTTTGGAACCTTTCGTTCTGGGAAATTTTCCGACATGTCAAATCTTGCAATCCAACGCAAACTGCGAAAAATTCCAAAACATAAGGGAAATTCCATGGGAAAACGCTTCAGGCCATCCCTCTTTGGGGTTTAAATTTCGAAACTATTTTTAATCTTTCAAAAAAGTTTTCGTCCTACTTTTTCTTTTCTCGCCTTTTCCCCCAGATCACAACCATGGGGTTTTCTGGCCTATCTGCTAAGCGATTCCGAGTCGTCTATTGTCCTTTAACCAGAGGTCACCAAAGTGGTGGTCCGTCCGGGGCGAGAAAAATTTCGCTGGTCCCCAGAAAATGTGGGGAATATCTTAATCATCATTAATTGTTTTGGCATTAAAAAATTAAATTCATAATTCTACGTGAAAAGTTATAAAAACGCTACTTCATAGAATAACGCCATTTGATAGAATAACGCCACAGTAAGTAAGTCATACTGACATGGTATTATGTGAATAATATATCCGTTTGCAGTGAAAATTCAGGATAATAATTTAAGCATGCATCTAAAAGAAAGCCTCATCTACCATCTGAGGCGAAACTCAAATTAAAATTTTCTTCATACTTATTGGGATCTCTTTTTGCCCAAAAGTAAAGAAAAAATTTTTTTGGCTTTCCGTAAAAGGCCCCTTTTTTTAGTGAACAGGCGTAAAAAAATTTGATTCAACTCCCCATAACATTTAGAAAAAAAGGCCCTTTTTTCATCTGTCTAAAATTTAAAAAAACAACATTTATCTGGGGAAATAAATGCTGCTCGTTTTGAGTAACAATATTGGACCCAATTTCCATAATCTTTTCAAGTAAGCAGGAAATCAACACACTAGGAAAAGTATTAGTAATGTTTGATACACTTAAACCATTTTTTTTAAAGTTTTTTTTTTACAGTTTTAGTTTATCTCTGTTTTTTTTATTATGGTTTATTAAAAAAGCTTTTGTAATTTGATTACAATTAAGAGTTTCATTTTTTTTAACTAAGGTAATTTTTTTTGTTTTTGATCAAATTTTCTTAAATAAATATATTTAACACTTAAAAATCCTTTTAGGGTCCGGATTTCATATGAATTTACTGGTCCCTGAGGTCAAAAAAATTTGACTCCCCCTTTTGATTTGAGTTGAGTTGAGGAGTTTGGGTTTTTTGGCGCAAGAGCCGTTTGGCTTTTGCGCCAAACATTCATAGGTCTGTAGTCTGGGCGGGAAAAGAAGAAACGAAGAAAGTGGATGACAAGATGAAGGGGGCGAAAACAGAGAAGGATCACTGGGGTACCCGTCGACACCCGGGTTTTCCATATAAACCCCCCAAAAGGGAAAAAATCACAGGGGCCCCGGGGTTTGACACCCGTACCCCCCCTAAAGAAGGTGAGCCCCCGAGGGACGACCACTGCTCTCACCCCCTGCAAGTTTGTCGCGGCGGGCGGGAACATCCCATACATACCTTTATTGAAGCTAAGAAATTATAAAATTAATGTTTCCCGTATTAATTTTATCTTTACTCGCATTTCGTTTCAAAAATGACGACAGAATGTTAACAAGTCAATAAAAATATTATAAAATAAAAATTAATTTGCATTTAAATAATTTTATAATTTTTAATATCAAAAAGTGTTTTTTTAAGAATTCATTTTAGTGTATGTGAGTCTCTTTCTCTCTCTATCCAACTATTTATTTAGATGTGAGTATGTCTTGAAAATATTAGGATATATTAAGATGCGGAGATTCTTAAAAGTAAGTATTTTATGACAAATGAAGGTTTTAAATATTCGTTTATTTTTATCGCATAAACTTTGAATATAACTATATTTTTTCACTCTTCCTCATTATATCTAACATAATATTATAAAGAATAATTAATTCATGAACTTTTAAAGTTTTTGCGCAGAGAAATGACATTTTTATTAGTATCAATTTTCAATGAAAAAGCAACGCATTGATGAAGTTTATAAGTAACTACTCATTAAAATGGCGATGTGACGGTTGGGTTTTATATTTCATTTTCAAATTAGCAGATAATTACCCCAAAATTCTTAACAACCCAAAATCCCATTTTCAAGTTTGACATAAGAGAGAAAAATGTGTGTTCTTAGGAAAATATGAAAGAAGGTAAGCGTATCGAGTTCAAGTTCCATGTGTGTGTTTAGCAGTATGTCAAAAATTCTTCGTCTTTTAAGAAAAGTTGGGAACTTGAGTTAATAATTAGAACTTCCCTTTCGAAGCTAATGATGCTTGCAAGTTCAATGTTAATACTATAAGTTTATAAATTTATTTTATGGGTAAAAAGAACTTTTTTGAGAAGTTATATCTGAACAAAATTTCTATCTGATATTTATTTTGTAAGAAAAGGTTATGTTATCTAGAGTTTATTTTTAGCACAATATCATATTTTGTTACAATTTGATTATAAAATATTTGAAGCAAAACAAGAATTGAATTGATTACATGTAAGTTGTAAATTCTATATTTACGTACCTTTGATACCTTGTACGTAAGAAGAAATCAACCTGTTTATTAAACTATTTAATTCATTTTTAATTTTAAAACAACACGAAGCTATGAACATTTAGCTTAGGAACTCATATAATAAACAAGATTTACTCATAACGTATGGCTCTTAATAAAATATTCTTATAATACTGGATTCATTTATAATCGATTCCATATTTTATTAATATTGTTATTAATATGTCTATAAGATCATTATAATAATTTTCTTTGAACTGCTCAGATGAGGGAAGATTCAAACTTTAATCTACAATAGTAAATATGGAATGACTGGTAGAGAGTATTGAATACAATTATAGATGAATGGTTTTTATACGGATCTTATAGTTTAAATGTACTAGTATTACATTAATTAGAACTACCGTATTCAGGAACAGTTATCGTGTAAGACTATGAATTCTGATCTATACTTAAATAAAATTGTTCTGAAATTTTTTAAATCTTTTCCGTAGTTCTTTTGTATCAAATCCCACTATATGACCAATAACCTCAACGTATCATTGCAAAGATGTTGCCAAGTATTGTCTAAATGGCCATGATATCTGTTCTAATCATATCTGATTGAGAATACCTGTATACTTTAGGATGATGTCTTATGTTTGACCCCTTATCCTACAAGAAAAAATAGTTCCATATGTTGAAAGAGAAATCAGTAAATTTGTCATCAAATGCTCATGGTTGATGTTGTAAAAGTATGCTTCCATGTGTTGATATTTGACCGTGAACATATTTATATTAACATGCGTTATGAATTGTGAATGACATTGTATATAGGTGAATTACATTTTTATCCTTCAATGAGCTTCTGTCACTTGTCTAGCGTTCCCTGTGTGTGTGGTAAGGTATTATCAGCTCCAAGAACTTCTCCCTGAAGCATTCACAAATGTTTAATAGCATTTAAATCACAAGAGTAAAAAAATAATGAAGAAAAGAAACGTCATTTAAAAAAAGTGTTAAAAATTAACTTTCTACAATATGGAGAAAAAAACATTTACAAATTTCCTATAAATTCATATTTTTCATGATTTTATTTAGGGAAAAAGTCATTATAAGCTGTGAAATAAGTGTTAATAAAACCAATAATAATAAACACAAATTTATAACAGTAAGAGAGAAAAACATAAAGCAATTGGTTAAATGTTGCAGTTGGTGCAATTAATAAACATTTAATACATAACGTCAAAATAGCATTTATTTTAAGCAAAGCAGAATTATTTAATTTTTAAAATAGTTACATTATGCATTATTTGTTAATGAAGAATAAATAAAATCATTTTCACATTGTTAGGGACAATTTAGGAAAAAATTATTTATTTAAAATCCCTTTTTTCAGAGGATTCTTCATAGTAGTATTTAGAATAAATGTTAAAATTAGAGCTGTCAACAATAACACAAACTTCACAGTGTCGATTGAATGGTTGGTGACTTTTTCAACATATTTGTCGCATGCGTGTAGCTGTATAGGAAAGTCAATCGAAGAGTTTCTTTCGTTTCTCAGTATTTGTCCCGCAATTTTTCATAAATGTAAATTCTATGCAAATTTCTTTATTTCCATTCAGAAATATTCATAACATAATATTTTAAGATTGCAGGGTCAAAAAAATATTCCCTCAACACAAATGAACTATTATTCGTATTGATATGTATATAAATTATGTTATTATACACTCATGAACAAAAAATTAGTGCATCAAGAAATAATTGCGGGATCGCAACAAAACTTGGCATGAAGGTACATGTCGGGGAGAGATACAAATGATTGAAAATGCAGCGTGATTGCGCATTACATATAGCTGGTAGATGCGTTTAACATCGTTCTCTGTGGAGTATAAAACAGGTAACCAAAGCTTGTTTGAGTGTGCGAATCGTTTACAAAGGAAGAGCTGAGGTAGACATGGCATTACGCCATTTTCGAAGACAATATGAGTAGCTGTTGCAGTTTGAGAGAGGGAGAATCATCGGTATGATGAAAGCTGGGTGGTCAGCTAGGCGAGTTCTATTAGACCACTCTGTTGTGAGGAGGTGTTGGGACCAGTGGATCCGAGAGATGTCATTTACACGAAGACCAGGCTTAGGACACCCTCGACAGACCAGTCTTCGAGAAGACCACCACATCGTAAGAAATGCACGCGTACAGCCAAATGCTTCATCAACCGCCATCCAGGCACAGGTAGGACCTTCATTAGGGGCCCCTGTGTCTTCTCGAACCATACGAAGCCGCATGGATAAAGGACATTTGGGATCATGGCACCCATTACGTGTACTGTTTTTGACGCCCACCCATCGACGCCTTCTTTTAGAATGGTGCCGCGCACGAGGAAACTGGATTGCAGCGGAATGGAACCAGATCGTCCTTAGAAACCAATCCAGATTCAATCTCAGCAGTGATGACAATCGTGTTCGCCTCAATCCTGCATTTGGTTTACAGCGACACACCGGTACCACAACTAGTGTGATGGTATGGGGTGCAATCTCTTACAATACACGGTCAACCATAGCACTGATCCATGGCACCATGACAGCCCAACGCTATGTCCATGACATACTGCAACCACATGTGTTGCCACTCATGCAATGGCTCCCAAGAGCCATTTTTCAATAAGATAATACTCGGCCTCACACGGCAAGGGTGTCCCAAGACTGTCTCCGCACTGTTTCTGCCCTTCCTTGGCCTGCCTGATCCCCAGATTTGTCTCCAATCGAGCCTATCTGGGATCATTTGGGATAAGGAGTTGGGCATCTCACAAGTTTCAACAAACTAGAGCCAAAGTTACAGCAAAAATGGAACGAAATATCTCAAGACATCATACAGAATTTGTATGCCTCAATCTCCGATAGTATCGCATCGTGCATTCGCGCTAGAGGGGACTCAACAGGGTATTAAATCCTCCGTTCTGTTGCCTTTTACTCTGAAATAAATGATCCTTTTTCTTTGATTTTCTTATCATTTACTTATATCAAAGTAGTCATTAGGTATGTAAAATTTCGTTTCATTTTGAAGACTCTTTCTTGGTGCGCTAATTTTTTTGTTCATGAGTGTATATAAGTAACTATACACATAGACATATTTTTGTGCTCTGCACCTAAAGAAACCTTACACTTAAATATGTATATAAGATATAGGGATTACGCTTTTCAAATAGTACTTAAATTTTATAACTATTAGGTTAAAAAATATTAAAAGTTTTAAAAAAATTCTGAAAATTTTAAAATAAAATTAAATATTTAATTCAACATATTCCTTTAAAATATTTTTAATTAAATGGTTGGTTAAGTTTTGGTCAAAATAAAGGTTCATTAATGAAAATTTTTATTAGCGTGCATTTTTAATTTATTTTTGTTGCCTTTTCCTAACTGAAAATAAATCATAAGTTACAGCAGAATTATTTTTGTATATACGGAAGGTGGTTCTCTACGTGGATAACTACACCGTAAGAAAAAAACGTGTAATTGTGTAACAACGACACTTAAGAAACATCTTATAAATCATTAGATTGAATCATTGCATGAATAACCATTTACTTTTTATTTGCATAAGGGCTGCAAGACCATTGGGTCTTGCTTTAGACCATTCACTAGTACCTTTTTTATTGATAATTTTTCTACCACTTTTATTAGTGTATACAATTTTGGTACATAAAATACATAGTTTGATTATTAATTTTAATAACAATTTTTAGTCATTCAAAAATGTGCATTTTTATGCAATGCGGTAATTAGAAGAGATATATGTAACACATAACTTTTGTATCTAATGGCCATCATAATGGCAACTAATCCAAACAAGATACGGCAAATCCCCAAATATGAGAGGCATTTCCTGGAGGACCCTTCTAGTCGCAGCTCTCGATACCAAAGTTGAACGCTTGGATTAATATTAATTCATGCTCTCGTCAGATGTTGGATATTGCAGTGATTTAATTTTTCCGAGAGTACCAGAACCAAAATGATACTCAAGTGATCTTACATGTCACATAATAATACGACACGCGTGCCTACGATTTTCTCGTTCAGAAAATCTATTGAATCAAGCCAGGATTGAGCCCGTAACCTTGAAGTTACGAAGCGGGTGTTCTATCTTTGAGCTGCCGAGCCGTCATAACACGTAACTTAAGCTCCTGAATTTCAAAATTAAAAATTTATTTTTGTTGTTGACTATAGCTCCCCTTTCAAAAAATCATGCAAAATATACTATCAATACATTTTTTATTTGTATTGAAAATACGTTTCTATAAAGATGTGTGTGTGTGTGTGTGTGTGTGTGTGTGTGTGTGTGTGTGTGTGTGTGTGTGTGTGTGTGTGTGTGTGTGTGTGTGTGTGTGTGTGTGTGTGTGTGTGTGTGTGTGTGTGTGTGTGTGGGGGTGTGTGTGTGTGGTGTGTGTGTGTGTGTGTGTGTGTGTGTGTGTGTGTGTGTGTGTGTGTGTGTGTGTGTGTGTGTGTGTGTGTGTGTGTGTGTGTGTGTGTGTGTGTGTGTGTGTTACGTGGTAGCAAAGATATTTAGAATTAATGTGAATACTCTGTATTCAAAGAGTAATTCAATGTAAGATAAAATTGAAGTATAATGTCATTTAATACTTCTAAAATGTTTATACATATTACCAATGAAAATAATGTGCTTAATCTTTGCATTTATTCGCATTTATTTTTTCTATTGTACTGAAGAAAGTAGACTAATACTGCTTTCACATAAAAACTTATTATTGAAGAAAAGTTGTTTGAACAATAATACCCATGTAATTTTAAAACTATAAATGAGTGCACATGAAAAATTGTACTATTATATATATATATAGATATATATATATATATTTATATATATACCTATATGTGTTATGAATATAGTATTTATATACATTCGCTCTAAATATTCTATACTTTTTTTCGATTAAATCTAATACAGATTGTAATTAACAATTCAGAACAGGATTTCTGAAGGATAGTGTTTCTTTAGGAATTTTAAACTAATTGTTAAGACATTGTTATTTTCTTTATATTAATTATTATAATTTAGCACAGAATCGGTGATTAGATTTCATTTCTACATTCTGTATGCAACAACACGAAATATCACCTCTTTTTTTAATTGATGTATTTTCTTGAAGTAATTAAGTATTTATCTTTGTCCTGAATAATTTTCTCGTGTATTTGTAATGTGTTCCACCTTAATTAATTCACTTATTTTATATAAACTATAACACTTGTTAATTAATTCAGTTATTATACAGAAACTAACGCTTGCGAAACAAATATTTCCGAAATTGAATATTTTACCTGCATTGAGGAGACACTACTGTATAGCACCATTTGCTTAAGCATTCTTTCTAAGAAGAAATAATTAATAAAATTCCTTTTATAGTTAAGATAGTTAATCTAGTTAAAACATCTTATTCATAATTTGCTTAATGTTGCTCATTCTTTTATATGTTTCGTGTCCTCTCAGACAATTTTCTAAACTAAATTTTTAAAATGATATAACTTCCAAACGTCTAAGATATCGCGTACATAGTATATTTTTAAATCAATTCCATTTTATAATATTAGCTCACATATAATACAATTTTCTTAATCAATATTTGTAAATACGTAATTTTCACGCGAGTAATATATGATATTAAGTTTTACTTTCGTTGACAAATATTTTTTTCTTTTTGAATGTGTAATGCATATATAAATATATATTGACAAGCGCAACACCTAACCATAATCATTTTGAACGAGAAATACGAAGCAAAAATTAGTATATTTGTATGAAAAAAAAATCTTTTGTAACACTTTTCTTGTTTTAAAAAAAAACTGAACTGAAATTGTGAAGTTGAGAAAGTCTTCACGCAAATTATTTTTAAAATTGATCCAAAACATTACTCACTTAATCGTATATGAGCATAAAGATTAGTTCAAGGTCATCAAAAGTTTGGAATTCTATCCAATAACACCTAACATTTCAAATTATATTATATAATTTATAATTATTTTTAATATTAACATTCAAAATTATATTGCATTTAAAATTGCTTTTATAGACAGATAGATAGGAAGGTAGAGAGATAGATAGATAGAAAAATAGATATAAATATAATTATATTATTTCTAAAATGTGTTATTTATTAAGTCAACACAGTTATCAAAATTTTAATTAGTTTCTCTCTAACATATGAAATATTGCAACCAAATTATATACATAAGCAGAAAATCATTGTGCCAAACAGCGAAATGTTTATCATTTTATCAACAGATTTAATGAGTTCTAAAAATTGTTTAACTCATTTTTGTCTTTAGTGAATAATTCATTTAAACTATATAGTCATATTTAACTTTATTTTTACTTTTTATTAAGATCCCATTATTGAAAAATCCATTTTTTAAAAGTATTTTACTACAGAAATCTAAAGCAATATAAATTTCCAGGCTATTATATGTTTCCTTTTCTAGTAAATTTGTTTATAAATACCATAAATCGCTCTCCATTTTTTCGAAAAAAATTTTAAGTAGTATATACGCATATAAAAACATAAATCATTACCATAATTTATTCTATGCGTAATATCATTATCTGATTACTTGATTCTCCATCTTAGCAATTTCTCAAAGAAGTCTTATTGCACTTTGGCTCAACATACTTTGTCACTATCGATGTAAATATGTTTCAGTTTATTGGACCTGTAGTTTCATATGCTACATCGAAGATACTTACAGTTCTTTTTGACAATGAAATGTCCTGACATGCAACTGATTGGAATATTTTTGGCAAGTTATAACCCTCGAATTCTTATACAAACGTCTAAACATGCGGCAGGTTGAGATTGAAAATGTTCCATATATGTTTTGCAGCAACAGCAGTTCGAGAAGTCTGCACAGAAAAACAGGTATTTAGTAATAGTAAGCTGCCTTTTTAAAAATATAAAATTATTGGTTTCGATGTTTTTAACATAAAAAAGTTTTTTTTCGCACTACTTCAAGTGTTTTAGCATTTTCCTCAATTTATACACTCTGTTTATCATAATTACCCACTCAAAATACCAAATTGTCTGTAACAAACTAGTAGGTATTGCCTTCAGATAATATCATAATGAAATAATTACGGTAATTTTCTACGGCTCAAAAAAGCAATCTGCAGACATGTAAGTGCTGGTTTCGATCTTAACATAGATAATCTATCGATCTTATTCTATTAACAATAAAAAGATACAATCTCTACACAGACTCATATATATGTCAAACAACGAAAAGAAATAAACTCCTTTTGATTCCTTTTTTCCTGCCCTTCATTCCTTTTATGAAGCCTCAATTTTATGGATGCATAATACCCAAAATCCACAGCAAACTTACACAATACATCGTCTATACTTGAATTCCTAACAGAGAGAGATTCTACTTGTAATCAAAATAAACCAGATACCAAAGAATCTTTTTTTTTAAATTTATATTATCTACACAGAATTTTTAGATTTTTTATTTGCTTTCCATCAACTAACAATCTTTTTCTTGTCTTCCTGTTTAGGTGGTATCATTCAGTGATTTTCAATATTACCTTCATAAAATAGGAAACAAAAATAACTGGTAAATAACCTAATATAAGTTTAAAATTACTGTTAATATAACAAAGATTGTGTTCATAATTTGTGGAAAAGTTTTTATAAACACAAAATATTTCATAAAAGTTTCGGTCTCTTAATATATACAAATTATGTACGTCAATATCACAGTAATGCCTATTTTGCAGTAAAAGAATTTCATGTGGTCTTTGACCATTTCCTTTATTTTTGAAGCCATACAATGCTCACACCATACAATACTGCCATATAATGTCATTCAATACTCACGCTAGTTGTTTCTAAATCACATCTGTGCTAGTGTTTTAACATATAATTTATTTATTCTTCGCAGATCGAAAAGGCTGATTTTTGGTATTTTTTTAATAAAATAAACAACTAATTTAAATTTTAAAATGCAATGAGTCCTAAATTTATGAATCGCAATACAGTACAATCATTACATCACAATATATAGTTTCTTAAGTAATTATGCGAGTATGTTTCATTACAACTACAACATTTAAGCTAAAATTATTAAGTGATTACAAATGATAAATTTGATAAATATTTAAAACCGTATTTATTTTGATCACAAAATATATAGAAAAAAAATCATTCGCATTTCGTTGAAGAATTAAACGAACTAAAATCCTAATCAAATAATGGAGAGGCACAATTTAATTCATTATATCTTTCTTTAATTAAAACTGAAAAATAACAACACAAGCTTGTAAATTAAAACCAAGTTCAACAACTTTAAAAATACATATTTCTTTAAAAGTACGATACCATTTCTAAATGCAAAGGATGCTGCGTTGCTCATTACTTTAATCCATTTAATGTTCTTTTCAAATCCAGATACGTATACATATATATATAACAGGTAAAGTTATTTATTCTAGGTTTCTGCGTGCTTTAAACCATTTTCATTCTTACAAATTACCTGAGATTAACTTCCCTTAAAAAGTTCACATTTTATGTTATTTCGGAATAATGTTAAGATAATTGCATGGCATTAGTAACTTATTCTTCGAATTCGTATTATTTTAAATCTTTTTATTTCATTCAAAGCCGTAATTACTCCTTGATCCCTTTTCTAATGAGAAATAGTTTAATCTTCCGAAATGGGCGTAATCTATTGAAACTGTATTTAAGTTAATGATAGCTGTAAATCAAGTTTACGTGTTAAATCGAGAACATGAGTGTGTGTTCTTATGTACTGTTATTAGTGTCTTTCTTGAAAAGCATCAACGAAAAAAACACTAATTTACCAGTCATATAAAATATATCTGCAGTTCATTGTTTCAATTTACTCAAATAATTTTTTAAAAAGATGAAGCAATTAGCACTTAAGAAAAGGAATCTTGTAGTGTTTACATAAAAGAAATCAGTTCCATTTGAATAAGTACTTTTTCTTCAATCTTCATCTTTTTGAAAATGTGACACACAAACGTACATTGCATAAAAGCTGCATGAGGAACATTTTTTTTTATAAAAATTCAGAAACGTGAAATTTATTTCAAAATAGAATCATTTCAATAACAGTTTAAAAGAAACTGAAATATTTTAATTTTTAAAATCAGTGAGCTATGGAAAAAAGAATCTTTCTATTAAGGGGAACCGCGACCAGATTCTTAAATAAATTGAAATGTAGCAATCTGTGTATTTTTAATGAAAATGGAAATGTATGTGATATATCGAATATTTGACTATTTATGACGCATGAAAAACAATTCTACTAAGATATTATTAATCTTTTTATTAATTCATGTTTTGCCTAATAGATTGATTTAGGATTTTATGTTTAGGTTCAGTAATTTTAAAGACATGAATGTATTTAAAACCATAGTTTTTAAAAATTAATATTGTATTAATGTGATTTCTCAAATATTCTTATACGTTTTTTACGTAAAATTCTCTGATTATAAATTTTTTCTACATAAATAACCTTTATATATTACATTTAAGCTGTAAGGTAACATTTAATTATTTTTGATCTCACGTGTTTATCATTGTTTCTTAGCAAATCTTTTTCTTCAAGTATTTGAGATATATTTTCGATTTTGTATATTATAATTTTTTATAAATTTCTGTAGTCACATAAATGGTCGTATAATCGTGAAATTGCAGCACGAATTTGAAAAGTTTATTTTCTTACAAATGCTTTATATTTAGTTATTTTCTTAAGTTATTTTTAAATTCTTTGCAGTTTCAGTGCTTTTACAAAAAATAATTCATTATCATGGATTCTTTTTGAAAATTATTCGGTTTTCAGCATATAAAAATGTAAACTTTTCAAAGAGTCTATAAAGGTATTGGTCAAAATTATCCATGCCAGTATTTTAAACAGATGTCGTCATATGGCAAAATAAAACAAATAATCCATCACTACCTTTTCATCCAATAATTTTAATCTTAATGCCATTTATACCTCAACTATTTTACTTACTTCATTATGGCTGGATGTTTATTAACGATTACCAAGAAGGTAGTTGATACAGGATTTCAAGTTATTCCCAAACGTTGGATTGTTGAAGGAACTTTTGCCTGGCTTTCCAATTTTATTATTATATTACGCGTTATTAAAAAATAGCACATAGATTTAGATCCACATTTCTTTTTTTTAAAAAAAAGTATATAATATTATATGTAAAGTGGCTTTAATCTTTATTTTTTTAAAAAAAATTAAAATTTTTAATAAAAATGAATATTTATCATAATAAGGTCGTAAAATTTCATAATTTTATGCTTAAAAAAATAAAATAAATAAAAAAAACTTTAGCAATTTTACTCTTTTATTAACAGTTACAATTGGGCTTTGGAATTTCACATGATTTGATGATTCAAATGGTATGCCATTAAGTTTAATTACTTAATGTCGTTAAATATAATGATCATTATGAGTTATTTAATTAAATCATACCGAACGATATTTTAATTATATAATTATCAAAATGATTTCAGAACAGAGACATTAAGATAAGACATTAACAGCATAAAACGATTTCTACTTCTTTCTCATAAAATTCTTAAATTTAGGAAATCCTGAAAATTACTTTTACAAGATCGAATTGATACGCTTGTATAGTTATATATTTTCTTAAATGAAAAAAACTAAAAATGTTAAGAATACTTTTATTTTATTGTAAAAGAATTTTTCAAATAAATCAGTTTTATATTCTGCATTAAAAACTACAGAAGCTAGAGACAAAAACTATTAACACTACTATTTAAGTTTAATTCTGTTGAATTCTTTTAAAATAATATATCTATCTCTATATATTAAAAAAATTCACCTAGACATATATATATATTTTTAAATTTTCATCTTGTTCGACAGAAACTGATTTATTCCATAATATAACTGAGTTATATTTATTCAATGCATAACTCATGATATGTAGTGAAACAAAATATTACACTAAAATTCTTGAAAAGAAACATGAAAATATCTGATTTATATATTAATATTTTATACTCCTTATAAATGGCAGGTGAATTGTAAGATCATAATCAACAAGTACTTAGATCTTGTTTCTTTTGGGTTTTGAATATGCCATAATTTACGAGAAAGTAAATGTAAATATATTGACTGAAGGAATTATTTTAAGAGAGAGAGAGATATATATACTAAAAGTGACCATAGAGGTTGAGTTGAGTTGAATTTGGTATTTTATGGTGCAAGAGCCACTTTTGGCTATACTGCGCCAAACAATCATGGGTTTGTGGTCTGGACGGGAAAAGAAGAAATTGAATGACAAGATGGAGGGTCGAAAATAGAGAAGGATCACTGGGGTACCCCGGGATCGTGACACCCGTGTTTACCAAAGATAGTAAACCCCTTGGGAAAAGGAAAAAATCACTAGGGTACCTCGGGATTGTGACACCCGTACCCACCTAAATAAGGTGAGCCCCCTTAGGGGGTGACCATAGTGGATATGTATACTCATGTGACATATCTTTTTAGAAGGTGCTCTCCTAAGATGTTTAAAACGTCATGATAAAAATGGCGTTTTCTAACTTAATCTATTTTAAGTAATTTTTAATAAAGTGAAAAAAACATATCAATGCAATAAAAGTTGAAGATTTCTTGAGGTGATGTAATCAGTGTTATAAGGATCCTCACAGAAAGGGTTCAATATTCATTTTTATATATTTTTGCGGTAAAAATATTTCAGTAGTTGCAATGCTTATTTTTCTTTCAGAAATTTAAAACATAGTAAAGTTTTGGTAAATATAACAAGCATTTCGAAATAATTCCTATAATACTTTTTAAACTAAGTAGTTTTTATTTAAAACTTTTTTGAAAAATACAATTGAAAGAATATTAATAAATAACTGATTTGACTGCAGTTTTTGTAGCTTGCCAAATGTCTGAAATTTCAAAAACATGTTATTTTCGATTTCATAATATATTATAACCGAAAGACTCACCCAAAATAAAGTGAACTTATAGCCATTGAATCTTAGTTCATGTTCTGGTGCCATTAAACACCCACCGTGTAAAGGAGCTGGTTCACGTTAAATCTGCTCTTACTTAAAATCTCAGAATGTGGAGGCTTGAAGAATGAGGTGCCTAGTCAGATATTGTCCATGTCACTTGACCTAGATTCAAAATTAAGAGTTTTCGTTATTAGTCCTCATGTTGCCTTTAGTGTACTAGATTAATAGAAAAATCAAAGTAAAATAAAATTTATCAAAATAATATCAATTGCGTTGCTTTGATTAATATATATAACTCAACAAATACCAAAAAACTAGAGTTTGTTTTACTCTGATTTCGAATAATTCAGATTGTAAATTTATTCTTATTATTCAAAACCTGTAGAACACCATGGAAAAAATCTATATAGTAAAAAATGATTCTTCAAATCTTTATATTTCCAATTTCAAAAACTAAATCCTAGCAATTTATTATTTTTATTACTTTTCTTAATCCAATTTGACCAGATTTAAAAGCTTTGGGAAATTTTTGGGCCCCTTTAAAAAATGTTAAAAATTTTTTTTTCTTTTTTAAGAAAATAAAATGTAGAATCCCCTTTTCAAATTTCTTTTTTGTTTTATTTTGCATAACTCAATTTAAAATAATAGAATTTTTAAAAAAAAATAATAAAAAAAAATTTTAAAAAAAATAAATTTTTAGGGTAACTCTAAATTTAAAATTTTCAAATCCATTTCTCTAAAAAAGGATAAAAAGGAAAAAAAATTTTTTCTTTTTAATGGGTATTTTGAAAGTTTTTCAATTGTTTTGGGGAAAATTTAATTTTTTTGAAAACTTTAAAACTTTTTAGCATTTTTTAACAAGTAAAAAATTCTGAAAATTACCAAGCCCTAATGGTTTCTCAGCCTTAGATTACAGACAAACTCAAGGACCATGAAATTTTTTCCTTTTCCCAAAAGGGGTTTTACTTTTTTTTTTGGGTTTTTTTGGCATACCTCCAATTTTTTATTTTGCCCCTAATCTTTATCAATTTTTCCTTTTTTTTCTTCCCTCCAGACCAAGAAAATATGAATGGTTTCCGGATAAGCTAAAACTCTTTTTCGCCATAAAACATCAGCAATTAACTCAGCTCAACTACTAAAAAGTACAGATTTGGGACAAAAATATGGATAATAAAATTAGACAAACAAGTTATAAAGAAAAAAAATAGGTTTTTACATACGTGCTGAATTTTTTTATCTTACAAAACTTAATTACTTTCAAGTATACAATATTTATATTGTGTACTGGAATTATTTCTCGAAATAAGAAAATACCTTTCAGAGTTAATATGTTTGGTCTTAAAAAATTTCGATTAATCTTTTCTGATATTGTTCAGAAAAAAATAACCAATTAAAGGCATCTAATTTTAGATATGAGGGGTTTTCTTGGAAGAAACTAAATAAAATTAGAAATTTAATTGAATATTATTACATTAGAAATCATGTGAATTTTCAGATTTTTTTTATTCACAAAATGTATATTGCTTTAACTTGTTTTCATTTAAAATTGAACTTTTGCATTAATGCTTTAAAAATAGAAATATTAGTATAAACAAAATAAATTTTTTTCAAACCCCATTATGATTTACTGCAGTTTTCTTTCATGCAATATTTTTTTTGAATCACTGCATTGGAAATTAAAAATACTAAAAAAAAAAACTAATTTTAAAAATGTTTTTTTAAAAAATTAAAATTTTTAAATTAACTGTAAAATTTTAATTTCATTTTTTTAAAAAAAAAATCTTTTAATCCAAAATACAAATACCTTTTAATTCTTTTTTGGAAAAAATAAATTTAAAAAGCTGAAAACCAACTGTTAAAAAATTTTTTTTAAAAAACATATTTCCCGATCCCTTTTTTGGAAATAATTTTGTTTCCCCAAAATTTTCCTTTTTTAAAAAAAGGTTACAATAATTTAAATAAATTTTAATTTTTCCTCGGGAAAAAAGGGTTAAAAAAAGGATTTTTTTATTTTTATACTTTTCCAAAAACAATTTTGGGCATCAAAATTTTTTTTTAAAAAAAAATTTTTTTTATTGTTAAAATTTTTTAAACCAAAAATTTTAAAAAAAACATTGTTTAATTGACTATTTTTATAGTAATAATTTTCTGTTAAAAATAAACGATTATATATAAATGTGATTACTATGTCTAGCTATAATACATAGTTTTGAAGAAATATTTATAAATATTTTTACATTAATACTTATATATTAGTTTTTAGAAATACTTATACACCCATTAAATCAGGATATAAATATTACAAATAAACACTTATTTACTGTGCCACAATAATCCTGAAATATATATCATTAACACTTCAAAATTATTAGTAAATATCATCAATTTAAATTATTCTACTCTTCAATCCTTTTTTTTTAATGTTTCAAGCAGATGATTCGTATTCAATTTTTCTGTGTTTATTCATTAGATATCCTGTTAAAAATATTTCTACCGAAATTCAAACTTAATTTGTACAATGCATTAAAAAGGTCTGCAGCTAAAGATAAAGAAAGATGTTTGTAATATTTCTAGAAACCAGGAATCCCAAATCATATTTAGCTCTTTAACAGACATTAACTTCAATTAAGACATTATCCATATTTTTAAAATCTTTATTTATCTGAGGATATAAGCCTTTTAAAAGATTTAAGTTTTTAAATGAGAAATCGGAATAAAATATCTTCAAAACGTATTGTTAGTCACGTTCAGCATATCTAATATTTTTTTTTTTCATTTCAAATGCAGTCACTTAGAATCGTTTCTTATTGGCGTCAATATGAAGATTCGAGCCTTCTTTAAAAATGATTTATTTGGGTTCAAAAATTATTCTGTCCATAATTTGGTAATTCCTACCAAAATATTAATTACATACATTTTGTATTGCAACTCACGATTGCTGGATTTTTATTTGCGTTCGTTCTATAGAAAGCCTCAATTTTAATAAAATAAATGTTAAACACATAAAAGATGAAAAGAATACCAAACTCTTAGAACATTACTATAGTTAAGTATTTTAAATTATATATATACTGTGATAGACGAAATTGTAGAGACTGTTTAGGAAAAATCTATTTGTGATGACTGATGATTCAAAACATTATGTTTTTCAAAAATAATATTATAAAATAATACGTTATTGTAAGAATAACTAAAAGATATTTTTAATAACATTTATAAAGAAGATATCATTAAAATAGAGGCTATATGAAGGAAATTGAAAAATAAAAAAAATAAGGTATTCAAATAATATGACAAAGTTAATAATTAGTTCGATAGCTTTTAATCTTAATTACACCCTTACTACGCCTTTCCACGAAATGAAATCACTTTCTAAGTTCATCAGCTGTTATATTGTGGAACCTACACTTGATTATTGTCTCTTTCAATTGGTTTTTATTGTTGGGTTGCTTCTCATTTGCAAGTTTCTTCACTCGTCTCCTAAGTTTAGGGATCGGTTTTAAGTTTTGGGGAGTTGCTGTATCATTCAGTAAAAGAATAAGATTAGCTTGAAATCACGTTTTGCACACAATTGAATGAACACAATATGCTAAAGCACTGAGCCTTTTCGAAATGATAATGTTTGAATGTTTTGGAAAATATCATGTGTGGAAGGTTTCAGTTTGGGTCAAGTTTTCCCTTTAGGTATTTTTATGCATTTGTACTTCCATACAAAATCTTATAACACCTTGAGGAGCACAGAACTCGGTACCTTCTGATTCGTAAATACGTAACATACAACTGGACAAAAGTGATCACCACTGTCCGGAGGCTGTTATTGGCTCATGTAGATGATACCGCCACACTACTCCCCCACTAGTGAGTCGGTGGATAGGCGAACGAACGATATATTTGCTGTTAATTGGAGGTGTTACGTCAAGTGAGTCTGACGACTTTGGTTGCTACGTCAAGTGAGTCTGACGACTTTGGTTGCTGTGTCAAGTGAGTTTCAGTTGCTGCATCAAGTGAGTCTGGCAACTTTGTTTGCTGCGTCAAATGTATCTGACGACTTTTGATTGCTCTTTTTGCTGGTAGATGGCGCCACGACATATCAGAAAGTCACGTGTTCAGATCACGTCCGGGTAACCAATGAGGAGGATTGAACTCGGTACCTTCTGATTCGTAAGCATTTAACATACCACTAGACAAAAGTGATCACCTCTGTCCGGAGTCTGTTATTGGCTCATGTAGATGATACCGCCACAACCTTTTGATGTCTTGCAACCCTATATCACGGCGTTAACTGGTCTCATATCTCCTAATACTGAATCATCCATCCTTTGTCCAATTAGTATGAGTTTTAGTCTAGTTTTAATCTTTTTGTCTTTTTTTGAAAGATAATTGTGACTTTTTTCGTAAAATTCTAGCATTCAGACCAAATGTTTTCAGCCTGCATTGTACAGTACTTGCATTAACCTTCACATGGCTTTGCGCCATGTCTTCTAGTATATTCTCAGATGATTTTCGTCTTGTATCTTCCAGCTATATGTATTTCAATTCACCTATCATCAATTGGGGATGCACATCTTTTCCTGCCTTTACCAGTTTGGATTTGAAGTGACTAAGTCCCCTTACATCTATCAAATGTTTCGAAATGCCATTTCGAATTATGTTTCCAACAACTTCTATTATTATTTTTTCAGAACAGCAGCATTTCTCTCGTAATATCATTACTTTACATAGCTCTGGGTGGCCGATCAATTCACTCTGAGGCACTTCTATAATTTGATTGCATTTTTTAGAAGCTTACTAAATGAAACAGCATAATAAAAACAAACAATTTATTATCAATCAACAAAATGGCAAATATTCACCCCTGAATTCAAATAAATGATATCAATATTTGAATCCTACTGTAACTTGATTGATTCATTGTCCAAAACCGGATGATACCTGATTGACTCCCTAACCACTCACTGGCTTTATTCAATTGAAAGAAAGCTACCTCATATCAAACTAACCAGGTTGTGCTCCTTTTCTCTTGTTATTTCGTCATAACTTTTGATTAAACTTAAATAATGAGAAGCAAATTTTATTGTAATTTGATCTTAATTAAAATTTTCAAATTATATAAAATTTAATGGAGGTACTCCAAATGAGTCTTCAATCATCAAAAAAGGATTTTTCCAAACTAATATTTTCACAATTTATCCTTTATTGGATATATTTGTGAATGTGTACATTAAGTTACTATAACTCACACACACACACATATATATATATACACTACACTTTCAAATTTTAGGCTTAAGTGTTTTTCACACAAGGTTTACATTCTATTCACACAAGGTTTACATTCTACATTTCATTTCCAGCTGCTGTAGGAAATCAGGCCTGCTTAACCCTACTTCCCCACCTAAGTCATTGACAGCATTAGAAAATATAAATGCTTTTCATTTCGGTCAAATGTCTGTTGCCGATTCTCGATTCTATTTAAACTTCTTCATTTTCTTTTATTTATCTATCTCCTTATTAATACTCATTAATAGCTACTCATACAACTATGTTTCTATATTTGTATTATATTGTAGTGTGTAAATGTGTAGTGGATGTGTGTTGTTTTGTGTGTGTGATGTGTGTAATGTGTGTGTGTGTGTGTGTGTGTCTATGTGTGTGTGTGTGTGTGTAGTGTGTGTGTGTGCAATGTGTGTGTGATGTGTGTGTGTGTGTGAATGTGTGTGTGTGTGTGTGGGTGGTGTGTGTGTGTGTGTGTGTGTGTGTGTGTGTGTGTGTGTGTGTGTGTGTGTGTGTGTGTGTGTGTGTGTGTGTGTTGTGTGTGTGTGTGTGTGTGTGTGTGTGTGTGTGTGTGTGTGTGTGTGTGTGTGTGTGTGTGTGCTGTGTGCTGTGTGTGCTGTCGTAGTGTGTGTGTTGGTGTGTGTGTGTGTGTGTGTGTGTGTGTAGTGTGTGTGTGTGTGTGTGTGTGTGTGTGTGTGTGTGTGTGTGTGTGTGTGTGTGTGTGTGTGTGTGTGTGTGTGTGTGTGTGTGTGTGTGTGTGTGTGTGTGTACATATATATATATATATATATAACACATAGACAGTAGGAAAATCAGACAATGAAGGACATATGAGTAACCGAGATTAAAAATTATAAAATGGATGCTGCAGTGTTATAAACATGCTGACATACGACAGCTACTATATAAAATAATTTATATAAAAGTGGGGTTGAACATGTTTTTTGGCCAGCCAACCTTCCCCTTTTATGTAAATAATACTGAACAAAAACCAATTGAAAATAATTTATAGGAATATCTAAATCCATTACAAGATAGAGGTAGCTTACCTAAAAATTGCACTTTCAAATCCAAAGCCCGCGCTAATTCTGAGTGCAATAAATAAGTTATATTGCCAGATTCTGGACCCTAATGCAGATTTAAATCAAGTGAAGGGCTGAAATGTAGTACTTAACAAAAGTATGAAAAGAATGGAAATAAAAACTAATAAGAGTTGCAAATTATAGCATAACTTTAATAACACTGGAGTAAATATGAATAAAATAATAATAAGTAATTTTATCTAATATTAGATTATGGAGATAACAATAACTATGAAATTTTTAAATTTATAGTAATAAACTATTATCAATCTCAGAATTTTTAATCCTAACTATTGATCCGATGTTCCTACAGATCATGGGATTACAACCAGAGTAAATGACTCAACTAAAATTAAAGTCTGATCGTATAGTGGTAACACAATTTTATTTAGAATAACGGCATACTGAAACTTACATTCTAAAACACAGTAAAAACGGTACATATCTGAGTGAGGGGTAGGTGGAGTAGGAGACCTGGGATGTCGGAGTGGTGCTGGCAAGTATTCTAAGGAAAGGAGAAAAAAGCCCCGAGAAATAGCGTGCAAGTGCTTTTAAAGCTGACCACATTACTTCCGAAACAATCCGCTGCGAATTTATTACTGTTCCAATCCACCACTCTGATTTGCCCCACGGCTACTCACAGTCCGCGTAAGAATACAACCTTGTCCACCAGAGAGTGCAATGAACTGGGAACGCCCCACATTCTTTAAGTTAATCCGCGTTTCCTGTAAACAGGGCAGATGCAAAATTAAAATTGTATCGCAAGGACCAGAACTCTCTGCCTCCCATCACTATTTTGAATAGCTTTATTCATATAATTATTAATAAAATTAATTGGGTATTTCTGATTTAAGCAATATTCAGTAAAAGGTTTATAGTTATTTATTATTTCTGATTTTTTTGACACCAGAAATTTATTGCATTGTATGTAATTAATAAGTATATTTCTGAATATAGAAACATGGACATTACTTTCCCAATGAAGTACTTTTAAAATATTGAATTTGAATTATTCTCTTTTATCATAAATATTAGTAACTATAACATTATCTTTTGATTTAATATCTATATCAAGAAAATTTGCTTCATAGTTGTTACTATTTGTCTGTATTAAATTAAGATATTGTGGATAAAAGTTAACGTTAGGTATAAAATTGGCTTGTGTGCCAAAAATGATTATGTCATCTATATAACGATAAATATAATATTTATAATTATTAATGTAACTACATCCAAAATAATGTAAGTATAAATTGGCAAGACAGTTGTTCGCAGGGCCACCTTGTGGCAAACCTTTAATCTGCAGATAATAGTTACCTTTATGATATATATAGTTCTCTTTAAGTACACACCTAAGTATTGAACCAAATCTATCATAATTAACTTTATTAAATAAATTATCTTTTTGTAAATTTACAAGTATTTTAATCAATATATATATATATATAATGTATATATGTATATCTACTGTTTATGTATTTAAATACTTCATCAAGTATGTTTTTCTTTTTAAATTTTCAAGAACAAAGCATTTAGCATGTACCCCTAAATAACTAGTCATATTCATTTTACAAATCTCTAAATTTATCGAGACAGTAAATTATCACAATTATTTTGATAGTTAATAGGAAACAGCATTACTTTAATTGCTTAAAAGCATTTATACTTTACATAAGAACACATGGGTTAATTAGCATCAGAAAAGTACTTTTAACGGATGTTTAAAAATACTAAAGAGTAAAATATTCAATTCGTTAAATAAACCATTCTGCTAGACTGGTATATTTCATACTTAAGTAATCTTAATTAGCATTTACAAAAGCACATCGTTAACTGCTTGGTTATTTTCATCACAACATTACTTAACTGAAACAAAATCACTATTACCTTACTAATTTTTATAAAGATATATTTTCTTAAAAAGTACAGTTTTGTTTGCAAATTAGGAGACATTCTTGACGATCATTAGTATAAAATTTTTCAAACAGTTTATTTTCGAACTCAAAAGCCTGCTTAATTTTATTAACTATTGACATTCCCTCTTTTATTCGTGTATGTTTAGAATAACATTCTTATGCATTAACTGATTGTAACTCTTCTTTAGAAAACGATTCTCATGTATTATTAAATCACAAGAAGAATTATAGAAAAGCAGTGCTATTAGCTTTTTCTTAACATTCACATTATTTCAGGTCATTTTTTCTCAGCGACAATAATCTTTCACTTAGTACCTGAGTTCAGAACAGATGCAGTTAAGTCCTTCGAAATGGGCGTAATCAATTAAAGCGATCCCCAATCTAATTGCATCGTTAAATCAAGACTTTCGAATATACACCTGAATGCGAATACTTTTAAATCCTTTAATGTTATTCTTTGAGCTCTTTGTCAATAAAAGTTTTTGAAAAGAAACATGATGATGCTAATTTATCCTACAAGAAAAAGTATTATGATTGCCAGCTATTTTGCAAGATATCTGTTTGGAACTATTAGTTACTTAAAAATATTCCAATTACAAGAAATCAATAACATATAGATTTTTATTTTATAACTGTGTAAAAGAACACATGAAGATAATTATGCAGACTTCAATATGTTACGCACTGGGTTCTATTAAAATTATACATTGCATATAATACTTGCTCTTTTTCGAAATAGTAAGTTATTCTTATCTACTGTCCTTATGTCTAAAATTTTGCAGTGTTATTTGTTAAAACTAACTTTGAGAAATGTTTCTATCTTTTGTTAACTGTTGCGTAAGTTTTTATTCCATCATACTTAATATTACCTTTGAATGAAATATGTTTACCTTTTCGCCATTTTACTAATCTGTACAATTTAGTATTTTGCAAAATCGAGTATCCTCTAATGTTTAAATTAAATTAATGTTTTCGTCTCAATTCGAATATTCTATATATAAAAACAAAAGTGTTAAATTCATAGGAATAGCAATAAACAAATAAAAGCTTCATGTAAAAGAAGTATAAATGGACATTACTTCGTCAGGACTTTGAATTGTAATTGAAAATGTGCCTGGAAAAATTGTGACAGCACGTCGGAAATTAACAGATACTGAAGAACACGGAATACTAGCTGGAGCTAGATGAAGGGGGCATCACTTTTCAGAAATTCTTAACCATATGCCATGCACGCTTCAAAAAGTACCATGCCTAGGCGCAAGGCATCTCTCATATATACCGCCTCATACTTGCGTTTGAAGATGAATTAATAATTTCATTCATGAGATTTGACATTAAAGTATAATGTTATATCTAAATTATTGACATAAGATATAGTGTTCGTTAAGAAACTCTTATTTTTGTATTATCTGTAGCATTACCAACTTCTGAAAATAATGGATTGTTACTGAAGTAATTGATAATAGATAGAAGTACCTATATCTACCTGTAGCACCAAAGCAATAAAGCCATTAGGGATTAAATGAAACAAAGGAAAGGAGATATGGTGTGTTAAAAGGGAGGATTAAAAAACAGGAATAGAAGCCCAAAAAAAGTAAAAATAATTAGGTTCACAAGTAAATTCGAATATTGAAAAAACTTTAAAAAACATAGGTCAGTTGAAATTTTGTCTGATAACCGTCTCAATTACCAAGGTAATTAGGCCTATAAAAATAATAAAAATGTACTTCATGCTGAAAGCTGAAAGCATTTTGTAATAAATCATTTTGGCATAAACTTGACTCTATTAGGTACATACCTATATTACACACATAATAATATAATATTAATATATAATCAGAAATTTCAATTTTTAAACAAAAAACATATCAAAAAAGTTGCAATTAGTTATTACTGCCACCACCACCAATTCATCCTTTGAAATCCTAGATTTCAGTCCTCATAAATCATCTTACAATGATAAATACACATGAATTTTTCATATTTTACGCATCAAAATTTCGATAGTCATCTTTTCTTGATCTCCTGACAAGGGGAACAGTACTTTCTCTTCAAAGTTGTTGGTGTTGTTTCGCTTGGTCCTTTATCTTTAACAGGGGGTTGTTCATCAAATATTTTTTTAATCCTGAGTCGTAATAAACGAGACTATTCAGTGTCACTTTCAAGCCATCTTCGCAGATGGCGTCTTCGCGCCTCATCAATCAAATGCATCTCAATTCCTAGCAGAAAAACCATTTTAAGGAAGTTACTAAATACTTAAATGAAAATTAGAGCAGTGTTTCTCAAACTGTGGGGCGCGCCCCCTAGGGGGCGTGATAAGCCTACGAAGGGTGCGCGAACATATTGAAAAGTCAAAAACAAAGGATTATTAAAAAAATTAAAAATTTACTGAACAAAATACATTCTGACACAATAAAAATTAACTGCAAATTTACACTTATAAATGTGTCAGTATGGCACAATGTATTTTATAATTAATTTAACAATACTAAGAACAAATTTAATGGCCAGTGACCCCATCGGCTTGTAATATATAAAATTATATGTAAAAATTAACAAGTATCTTGATAATTTGTACGGTTTATAATTGGTCCCTTAAATGCCGATTAAAAATAGTCGATTCGCTCCCAAATGCCATCATTTAACAAGTAGGCGAGCGTATGTGGTGTATGGGGGAAGGGTTGAAAAGGAATAAATAAGCAAATTCTCTGAAATTAGTAAATCCTTCGAAAGATTGTACTTTGGAAAGACGCATACATACGTCTAGGGCAATTAATTCACTGGCTGAGTGAAACGCTTTTATACGCCGGTAGCACTTAAAAATTTAAAGTAGTATTGTAGGTTTGGCGTCAAAGTATAATATTATTGAATTCACAATACATTGTTATGTATGGTGGGGGCGCAATGAAAATTATGATTGAATATTGGGTCACCAATATTGAAAGTTTGCGAAGCACTGAATTAGAGAAACAATAGAAAGACAATAAAAATTAAGTTGTTAGGCGCACTGTATCTATTAGACTAAAGGGCCCTTGCCGCCCTAAATGTAAGACGGTTGACTGCGTCCTTAGCACTGAATCCTAGAGCAAGTTATGAAAGACAGATGAAGAAAAAGTAATTCATTCAAGCTCACCATTTAGACACGACACCAAATTATTATTACTTTGGATCTCAGAGATCCACGCACCTAACGAAGGGAGTAATTCGACATTCTTTGGTCCACAGTATCACGCATTTAGTGAGAATATGTAAATTAGTGCCCTGAGTCCCCCTACGGACCATGAAGAGGTCGAATGCGTTTATTTAATGGCCGAGACAAATGACGTCTGCGTAGACAGATAGCGCTTCAGATAAATAAAGTGTCTCATAACAAAATAATAAATATGAGACGAAATTTGATGCTGATGGGTTACAGCAGCAGAAGATTGACTGGGATGTCTAGACTTCAAAGTTCGGTTGTATTGATAGATTCATGTACAAATTAGCTGGGCTCTAGACGACTGAAAATACGTCCCTTACTCAAAATAGTCATGATTCCAGATGTTAAAATTTGAAGGCGGGTTTCTAATGTGCACACACGCCCCTCTATCATGGTTTGATATTACCAACAAGACATTGAGGAAGTTGGTGGTTAAGGTCTTCCGATGACTTGCTGAGAAAATGCTCATCAAATTATTGTATTTAAAAGATATTAGGAGGCATCTCATAGCTCCTTGATGTATACAATAGAACATTTAATCTCATTATTAGTTTTTACTTCTCTTACCTCACGCATTAAAAATTTAAAAATCTACACTCATGGACAAAAAAATTAGCGCACCAAGAAATAATTGCGGGATCATAACGACACTTGGCTTGAAGGTACATGACGGGGAGATATACAAATGATTCAAAATGTAGCATGATTGCGCATTACGTATAGCTGGTAGAGGGTGTTTAACGTCGTTCTCCGTGGAGTATAAAACAGGTAACCAAAGCTTGTTTGAGTGTGCTGAGTCGTTTACAAAGTAAGAGCTGAGGAGGTAGACATGCAATTACGCCGTTTTCAAAGACAATATTAGCAGCTGTTGCTGTTTGAGAGAGGGAGAATCATCGGTATGATGAAAGCTGGGTGGTCAGCTAGGCGAGTTTTGCTCGTCTATTAGACCACTCTGTTGTGAGGAGGTGTTGGGACCAGTGGATCCGAGAGATGTCATTTACACGAAGACCAGGCTTAGGACACCCTCGACAGACCAGTCTTCGAGAAGACCACCACATTGTAAGAAATGCACGCGTACAGCCAACTGCTCCATTGGCCTCCATCTAGGCACAGGTAGCACCTTCGCTAAGGGCCCCTGTATCTTCTCGAACATACGAAGGTGCCTGGCTGAAGAACATTTCTCCTCCCGCGAAATCACGTGTGCTGCCCTTGACGCTCACCCATCGGCACTACCATTTGGAGTGGTGCCGCGCACGAAGAAACTAGACTGCAGCGGAATGGAGCCAACTTGTCTTTAGTGACGAATCCAGATTCAATCTCAGTAGTGATGACAATCGTGTTCGTTGGGAGCCCCCTGGGAACGCCTCAATCCGTCTTTTGCCAGCGACGCTACGCTCCCACAGCTGGTGTAATGGTATGGGGTGTCTTCTACACATACCTACCCTAGTAGGGGACCCGGGGGCACCATGACAGCCCAGGGGTAGTCCGCATCCTGCAACCACATGTGTTACCCCTCATGCATTTGATCCCAGAAGCAATTTTTAACAAGACAATGTCATTTACACGAAAGGGGTGCCAAAAATGTCTCCACACTGTTACTCCCTTTTCTTTGGGCCCTCCTGTAACCCAGATTTGCCCCATCAGATATCTGGGATCATTTGGGAGGGCGATTTGGGGCACCCCACAAGTTTAAGAACTAAAGCGGCGTTTTTTAAAACGGGGGCGCGCCCCCTTACGGGGGGTGATAGCCTTAAAAGGGGGGCGCGAGCATATCAAAAAAGTGGAAAAAAAAAAGATCAAAATTACAAATTTACTAAAAGGAAAAAAAAAAAACATTCCTAATAAAAGTAAAATACACAGCCAAATATATTATACTTAGAAATCCCCTGTTTTTTGAAAATTTATATCAATACAAAGTTAAGAACAAAATTAATTATTACCAGTGACCCATGGCGTCATGTACAAAAGTATGAAAAAAATTTATACTTATCTTGATAATGGAACGGTTTAATTAAAACTTTAGTTTATAAAACACGTTATTATTGAATTCAGTACATTGTTATTTTTTGGGGGGGGGCCGATGAAGTTTATGATTGAAAATAGGGTCGCAAGTATTGAAAGTTTGAGAAGCACTGAACTAGAGACAAGGTTTCAGAAAATATGGAACGAAATGTCTCAAGACATGTTGCAGAACTTGTATGCCTCAATGCCCGATCGTTCACAGGGATTCGCTCTAGAGGGTGCTCAACAGGCATTAAATCCTCCGTTCTTTTTTTTTCTCTGGGAAAAAAATTTTTTCGATTTTTAATCATTTACTTATATCAAAGTAGTCAAGGGTTTACTTTCTTTATTTGGGCGACTCCCCTTTTAGGTGGGAATTTTTTCTGTCCGTGAGTTTATTTTAAATTTCTAACACTCAAATTTGCATTTACACCATTGGAATCTTTTTTCATTAAGTGTAAAGATTTGACTTTCTATAAGGTATGACTTAATGACAAAATATATTTTCATTTCCTAAGTAATTAAAAACAATTGCTATTTCATTCATCCACAATGAAAGGCATTTAAAACCAAATCTTTTAAAACTTCTTTAAATTTTCTTAAAAAAGAATGCCATGATTCAACCCTTAAAAAAATTTTTAAAAAAAACTTCCAAAAAAAATTTTCAAGCCAAAAAAAATTTGATTGGTATGCTGATGTGAGAACATAAGTGAATTGGAGCTACAGAATATGTTCCTATTCTTTTATTTTACTTTTTAACTTTTATTCTAGAAACTGCTTACCATAACACGTTCTGAGACCTATTCTACCACGTGCATGTCTTGAGTTAGCCCTTACACCCGTTTACATACTTGAAAGTTGATTAAAATGACTGAATTTAGCGTGTGAAGTACTCATTATATATATGAAGAGGAAATTTATTGGTCCATGGGGATGGATTGAAGCATCATAGTTTAGTATTTAGGTTTCCTCAGAGAATCGACATGATGAGTTGTTTCCTTAAAATATTTTGAACGGCCACGATAATGAAAGGAATCGTTATTGATTTTAAGTTTGTGGAAATACACATTTATTGATCCTTTTGAAAATTAATGGATATTCATTGAGGGTATAAATCATAGCTTCGTAAAAAATATATAATGAGGTGATCATGAATAGCTTTTGTAATCAGGATTGATTAAAAGGTCAATAACTAGCTGGATGTAGCTTAAGACATTTCAAAATTTGGTTGGAGTATTTTGCTGTATTATTCAGAATTTTAATCTAATTTTAATTTTCTTTAAAAAACATTATAAAGCAGCATGTAAACAGTCGAAAACAATTTAAAACATACGAAAATATTTCCCCATAACTCCCGAACTGCTATTTCTTAAAAAAATCTAGAAAAACAATACTAATTTGAAAATAGTTAAAATAAAAATGAAAGAAATAGGAAGAATAGTTGTATCTGTGTGAAGAACATAATTACAAGAATTTATCTGATTTAAGAACATAATTACAAGAAGTTAGCTAAATTAAGAACATAATTACAAGAAGTTAACTGAATTATATATAAGAACATAATTACAAGAAGTTAACTGAGTTAAGAACATATTTATAAGAAGTTAACTAATTTACAGAAATAAGATTGATTTGGAAGCTTCAATGAGCCCAATTATCATCATTCTAAGGACAGTCCAAAGTTATGGAAAGTATTTAAGGGGAAAAATCAAGTACACAAAAATAATTATAAAAGGGTTTTTTTTAAGATTTTGGGTAGTTGAGCTGGAAAATAAGAAACCCTTGTGATACTCTTTTGGCTTCAAAATCAACGAAATGTTTACAAATTTAAATGAATTATAATGTTTTTATAAATTGTATTTATATAAATTCAGAACTTAAGGTATCCGACTACGTTCGGGGAACCGTGATTTTAAAAAAGCACATAAATGGATAATTTTCATGATATTTAGTCTCACTTATATATTAGAATTCATGTATAAAATTGTTTTAAGGGCATTTTGACAAAAAAAATTATTTAAATACAATTTTTTTTTCAAAAAATTAACTTAGAATAACCTTTACAAATGCTCCTTTGTAAAAAATGTTTTTATATAATAATATTTTTGCCTGTATATAAGCTCAGACCTCTGTACAGAGGTCAACTAGAATTTTGAAAATGCATAACTCGGAAGTCGGTTTATCCATGTTTTACGAAAAGAGAAGGGAGAAATTTTAAGAAAATACGCCGATAATTATTTCAATGGTTGTAACTCTGAAAATAATGCGAATGTTTCAAAAATCATAGTTGAGCCTCTGTACAGAGGTCTGAGCTATATGGAGGCAAAATATTATTATAATAGAATCATTTTTCACAAAAGGAGAACATTTGGAAAAAAGATTATTCTAAGTTAATTGTTTGCCAAAATATTGTATTTAAATAATTCTTTTTGTCAAAATGTCCTTAAAACAATTTTATGCATGTATTCTAATCTAAGTGACACTAAATATCTTGACAATTATCCATTTATGCGCTTTTTTAAAATCACGGTTCTGAAAGTAGTCGGATACCTTAAGCAATTAGAAGAATCTATCCTTAAAGGAAAAATTATTTTCCTATGTTTAAACGGGAAATCATTGTTAAATAGAGATTTTTAAAGATTTCTTTATATTAAATTTCTAGAAGAAATCTCATACTTTTCACCGTGATTAAAAAATATACATTTTCAAACCAGAAAAATTTTAGCAAATCTTTTTTATCTATGTCTTTATTCAGGAAGGCACGGTTAAACATTTATAGACTGGTGGAAAATGTAAGCTATTTTCACGTTACTTTATAAGGGAAAAAAACAGGGGAAAAGGTTGTGCTAAAATAATGCTAAGTAAACGTCTTACTGTTATAAGGGCTTCCTTTAGAAGTATGAGTTAAGAAGTTTTTTCGAATTATTTATTATAAATAAGAACAATAGAAACCATTAATTGCCTTAAATTTATAATAAGAACGAAAACAACAATTGGAAAAAAATAAAAATAAAAGCGTCTAACAAAGTGGGAAAAAGTAATTACGAATTCTTATTACCTGCATATTTCATCTTGATTTTGAATAAGAAAAACGTTCGGAAATCGACAAACTAAATGTTATAGTATGAAAAAAAGAAATTAAACGGAACTAATGAGAAAATAATAACTGTGAAAAAATGCTAAACAAATGGTTTAAGGCTGCAGATTATCCACTTAATGATTACTTAATCAATAATATTAAGATAAAATTATGCCAAACAAACTGTAATTACTTTTACGTATGATAATTTATAGTGCGCTATTTTTTTCTGATGACAAACACAACGAAAGACATTAAAAAAACTTATTTGTTAAGATATAAATAGGTTTTTTTCGCAATCATTAAAGCTTTTAGTTGTAATCAATTGATTCCTTCCTTTAAAATTAGAATTCAAAAATAATTTATAACTTTAGTATCATTCGAAATATTTTTATTTTCATAATTTCATTTCAATTTTCTTATAAACCAAACACGTATAAGAATTTTATTTAAAAAAATCTAATACTTATCTCCAATGCATACAAATTACCCTAGAATTTCAAAAAGTTATACCTAAAATAAAATTTATCTACAAAAAATATTTTAAGGAAAGCAAGCCAATATGTGATGAGTAATAAAGAGAAATGATATATACATTTGTTTTATTTACCTCTTCTCATTGAAAAGACATAACTTTGAGGCCTATGTGAGTTTTTACTGGATAGAAATTATCTGTCGGCAAATTTGTTTTTGAGTATTGTAATAATGGCGGTATGTAAATGCGAAAATAATTTTTGAATTTTGAAAATATTATTGTTTCCTTAAAAAAATTATCTCAGCATATTTATGTTATAATCTCTGAGATTTCATTTTAACTATCAATGCTCCAATGAATTACATTTGGAACCAAAAGCATCATATATCTGTTAAGGGAACCGGGACGTTCTCGATAACACAAAATGAGCAAAATTTGGCTTTTCGAAAGAACATTATTTTCAAAAACAGAAAGACTCCATAAATAAAAAATTTGTGTCATACAATCTATATATTTTTCTTAATATACTACAACATAAAATTATTAAATATATAAAATATTTTAAGAAATATAAGGATTCGAAAAAGTACACACCAAAAATTTTTCGGATACATGGTGCTATTTAGGTACATGTATCTTTCCTTTTATAACATATAACACCACAAAACATGCTTTTTTTATTTAAATAAAATTTTACCTTTTTTTAAAAATGTAAAGTTTTTTTTATTTTTCCCCTTTTGGGAATTTTAAAAAAACTTTAAATTTTGGGCTTTTTGTTTTGAAAAAAATAATTTTTTTGGGCAAAAAAGTAAAAAAAATTTCATTTAGAAAAAACAAAAATTAAAATTTACAGGGGCACAAAAGTTTAAAGTTTTTTATTAAAATTAAAAAATTTTTTTTACTTTAAAAACGAAAAAAACATTTTGGGGAAAATTAAAAACTAAATAAAATGATGCACAAAAACCTAAGTTTTTTAAAAATTTTAAAAAATTTCCCAACACTGTACTATCTTGCTTTGGGGATTGTTCAAAAAAGCATCCTGTTTCCCTTTTTTAATTTTCCCTTTTTTATTGTTTTGGTTTTTTGGTAGCTTTTAGAAAAATTTTTAAATTTCAAAATTCTGACGTAGAATTTTCGGGGCCTTTCCCAAATGTTGATGCCGGGATTGTTTTTTAATGCTTTTAATACTTCAACCTTTTTTGCGCGTATGCACCTTCATTGAAAAATATAACTGCATCCAAAACCCACCCATTTACAAAGTTCTTTTGCTCAAAAAATGTTTTTTTGGGCACCGATTCCACAAACAGTTATTAAAACTTTCTTTGGGGGTTCCCTTGATTTTGGGATGAAAGTTTTTTTTAATAGCAGCCCCTTTTGCAGATAAGTCTCAAAAAATTTTTTTTTAATTTTAAAAAGAACTCTTCGGGGAGGGAATGGTTGTGGGTTTTTTTTTCACCTGATACAATGTTTTTTTGTCCCCCAAAAACTTTTTTTCCCCCAAAAAGGGGAAAAAAAAGCATGTTGCGGATTTTCATCTGTCGACAGTTTATGGAAATATTTTCCCCAAAAGGGGGTTTGGGGACATATCTGCGACTGATATTCCAACATTTCTTCTTATGGCTAGGCCAAAATTTTTTTAGCGGAAAAATTTTTGAAATTCGTCACCTTTCCCTCGTCCACATATTGGTTTGTTGTCTGACAGCTTGGGGTTTTTAAATTGTTTTTTGGAAGCTCTCAGTCTTGCCCCCCATCCTCTTTTGGACGTGGCCGATGAATTTAGTTTTAAACCAAAATTCATCACCCCTTATGTTTGATTCTTGAATTTTTTAGGAACCCCTTCGAATCTCCATCTCCAAGGTACTAAATTTTTACCGAACATTGAAATTTTGGGAAGGAGCGACTGAAAACCCCGAAAATGCTCCTTCACTCTCCTTTTCCCCGCCCCCAAAATTTTATTTAATTATCACGGGTTTTTTGTTCGTATTTTTGCATTAAAAAGCAATATTTTGATAGGAAAAAACCAAAAAATTCAAAATTTAAATTCCTTTTTCCCCCATTAAAAACTTTGATTTTAAATGACAGCTTCATTAACGCTTTTAAACCCATTGAACGAGAGGGAAACATTTTCCCAAACCCTTTTAAAAAATTGGCGTATACAGTCCTTCAAATTTAGCTGGAGGAGGAGGTAAGTTCATCAGTGCAAAAATCTGAGCTCCTTTTCCCCAAAAGCACCTCAACCATAAAAAAAACCTCAAATTTACTTCCCCTTAAAACCATCTGACACGGTATTTGAAGTCATTGAAGAATGACCAGAACCACAATACCTTTTCAAGGGTTTGACACACTGGTAGCAAAGGGCCCTTTAACTACTTTTATTTTTAAAATCAAAACGAAAGACCCTTTACAAAAATCTATTTTTCAATTTTTGTTTTAAAATTATTTGCATATTTAAGCCAAAAAACATACCTGCTTTGAGTTTCAACTGAAAAAATTTTCTTTATAGTCCTTAAAAAATACTTCACTCTTTTTTCAATTTTTCCTTTTTTTTTGATGCACTGACATCAACTCGTTCCTTTCAGCATTTACTGAAAGGTTTTTTCGGGAAATTTAAAAGATTTGGGCTTGCCCAAACTTTTTTTTTCGGGATTTCAAAATGTTTAAAAAATTTTCCAAAAATTTCAAAAAAAATGGGAAAGTAAACAAAAAAAAATAAATTAGCAGTCAAAAAAATTTCCTGCTCACGTGTTTGTAACTCCAAGAGAAAACAAAATGTTTAAAATTCGCACACACAGCTGGGGATAAAACAAGATAAAAGTTAGTGGTTATAGTCCTTCTCAAAAACCCCAAGAATAAAAAAAAAATAAATCAGGGTTAAATGATATAAAAACCAATCTACATAAAAACATGTTTGGGCAGGGTAAAAAGGGCGTGGGAAATTGACGTGGATAACGTAAACAACAGGCGTGACCGCTGTTGCTTACATTTTAAAACCGCAATTATTCGAATATTAAGCTTTAAACCTATAAAATGTTATACATTTTTTGGGAAACAGCATTAAATCTACTTTTTTAAGATGAAAAAATTTAAAATCGATTTTTTTAAGGGTTAGAACGTTTCGTTCCTTAAGGTATCCGACACGCCGGGAAACCTTTATTTTAAAAAAAGTATAAATGGATAATTCATGATATTTATGACATTTGATTAGAATACATGTATAAAAAATTTTTTTTAAGGCTTTTTTTAAAAAAAAATTTTTTAAATACAAATTTTGGCAAAAAAAATTTAAATTAGAATAACCCTTTTTTTCCTTTTTGCTCCCTTTTTAAAAATGCTTTATTATAATTTTTATTTTGCCTGTATATAACTCGGGCCCCTTAAAAGGGTCAACCAAATTTTTTGAAAAAAGGACATTATTTTCAGAGTTACCACCAATTTAAATAGTTATTGGCGGGTTTTTTTTAAATTGTTTCATTCTGTTGTTGTAAAATATGGATAAACCCACTTTTAAGTTATATATTTCAGAAATTCTAGTTGAGCCTCTGTACAGAGGTCTGAGCTATATACAGGCTAAATATTATTATATAATAGAAGCATTTTTCACAAAAGAAGAACATTTTGAAAATGGGTCATTCTATGTTCATTTTTTGTCAAAATATTGTACTTAAATAATTTTTTATTGTAATCTTATTCTGAAAACAATTCGATATACATTTTCTAATCTGTGACACTAAATATCATAAATACTATCCATTTATACGCTTTTTCCAAGTCGGTACCTTAAATATAAGGTAACTTTAACTTTTTTTTTTAACGTAAATACTGACTTTTAAATTAAAAACAAACCAATTTGAAAGCTTTTATACACACTCTAAATACGTTCTATACATACATTTGTAACTAACGGACAACAATAGCATTCCTAACAGTATAACTTTACTTATATTCGTAATTTAAGTGCAAGCATCCCGTATCATTTACTATGAACTCAAGAATACTGTGTCAGGAAGAAATAAATTCATGAAATACTTCTTTAATAAATATTTTCAGTTTTGTTTGCAGTTAAAATGAATATAAAAAGTAAGAACAGAGTGATACTAATATATGACAATCAACACATTTCATATATTTCCTTAAAATGTCCTTATAAAAACATCATTTCTATTTTTTGCTTTAAAAATGCTCTTGAATGCCATATCTTTGGTATGTCAAGATCTTCAAACTACCGTGATTTATTTAACATTTACCCATTCAACTACTATTTTTTCAAAAACCTGCCATTACAATACAATTTTCTTTTAAAATCCTTAAAATGTAATGCGTACAAATACAGATTTATTCACGTAATTTGAGGAAAAATAAAACTTTTCAAAGTTTATCCTATACTTTTACTAAATAGTTATGCTGAATTTAACATTTTACTCAATAAAATTAGTTATTTATAAGGCATACAGTAATACCCAGTATTTTCCGAAGTTTTGACGGGGTGATATCGAAAAAACGTAAAATTTGGGGAACCTTAAGATAAAAACATTATAAGAAAGCAATACAGCTTGAGAAAACAATTTCAGAATGCTTTAGAGTTGTTAGACAGCTATATACTTTGGGGGGAATTTAACTGTCATGGGGAAAATAGAGACTTTTTATCGATTCACATTTTAACGTGCATAGTAAAATAAAATACTTTTGCAATATTCTTTAAAATCAAGGGAAAAAAATTATAAAAAAAAATACATAAATAAGACAAATTTTAAACTAATTAAACTATCTTTTCTTTTTTTTTTTTTTTTTTAAAAAATAACCCGAAGTTGGGATGATTCATTGGCCCCAAAGAGGAACTGATTTCCAAGGGTGCGAATATTTGAGATAGAATGCAATAGTTTCAAACTTCAATAATCTCTTAAAAAAAGATATACAAGAAATAAAATTTAATTACGTATAAAGTATTTGAAGAAGCTATGACTATTGAAAAATTATGTGTAGCCTGAAACCCAAGAGAATTAAATTAAATTTTTTTTACGTTTAGAGTATTTAATATCATACACACACACATATATATATAATTACTATTATAATTATTGTTATTAACTTGGGTAACGGGGATGGGAAGAGCCCGGGGTTTTCCCCTTTGGAAGGTTCAGAGTCTCCCAAAAACCTTGAGGTTTTGTTTTTTAACTCGGAAAGTCACGCCCTCGTTGAAAAGTTAGTAATCAGGGTTTGACTGAGTTCCCTCAACCCTTTTTACAACTTTTTTTTTAACGATAAAATGTAATCCCAGCGAATAATTTAACTAAGAGAAAGTATACTTACTAATTTTAAGGACTTTTCAAACTTTATTTCATAATTTGAAAAAAAAACCCAATCGAACTAAAACCAAAACGTTTCAAACATGCGATTTTAATAAAGAACAAAAATCAAAATACCCTTTTTTTCGCTAATATTCAGGAATGACCCTTTGGGGAAATTTCTTTTTTTGTATTGTAGTTTTATGTCCTTAGATGATCAAAAAATAGAAAGTTAATTTTTTTCTTGCTTGTCCCTTTTTTTGACACTGAAATGTTTTTTTGGGTTCACGTGATTTTAACCCTTTTTGGGGCTAAATGTAGCATTTGGAAATTTTCCCTTTTCACCAAAGTTTATATTCATCTTTTTTTTTTTTCCCCAATTTGTTTTTTTATATCATGATTAATCTCCATCTTTTCATCAAGTTCTTCCCCGTTAATCTTTTCTTTTTCCAAGTTTAACTTCACCCAAAAGAGATCATACATACCCATTTTTATTTCTGTTCATGTACATTTATAAACCATAATGAGCCCGGAACACAGAATCAAACAAACGTTTTTTACGGGGGAAAGTAGCCTGTTCTCATAGAGAAAATATTTGGGAAAATGTGTTTGCAGGGGAGACTCAGTCGATCCAAATACCTTAAGATAGCGTCTCTAAAACGGGAAGGCCACCAAGGGGGGGGTTTTATTTTTAAGGGGGGAGCTTATTGAAAAGTCGAAAAAAAAAAAGATTTAAAATAAGTAAATTTACTGAAAGGAAGTAAAACAAAATTCACTGACAAAAAAAAAATTAAAACACATTTACACGGATGCAATATGCTTATAAATGTATCAGTACTTCACAATGTTTTGTAATAATTTATCAATATTAAATTAAAAAAAAATTTTAAAAATTATTAGTCCTTCATTTGTCAGTAAAATTTTTTATTATATTTTATAGTTTGTATGGTTTAAAGTTGTATTGTACTTTAACGTCAAAAAAATTTTTTATTTTTAAAGCAATATTATTTTTTGGGGGCGCTTTTTAAAATTAGATTAAAAATTGGGTCGCAGTTTTGGTTGGGAAACCCCTGCCTAAGGGGGTTTTGGAAACCTCTTATATATTACTGACAATTTTAAATTGGCTGTTTCCCATGTACCCTTTTCCCCAAAATTATTACATGTACATCTTGAAATTTTTCATACAATTAAAGACACCTTCTCATTATACCAAACAGCTTTAAATTAATTTTAATTTTTAAAAAATTTTTGAAATATTTTATCAAACTTGGAAATTTGAACCATTTTTCACATAAAAATTTGTAAAAAAAAATTTTTTTAGTTTTTTTTAAAAAGTTTGTTTTATTAAGCCATCAATAAATTAAAACGTTTAATACCTGTGAAAGTAGTATTCAAAAAAGGGACATGAAATCAACAATTAAAATTTTTTTGAGATAAATTTATTTTTAAAGTATACAGTGAACTTTTAATCGGGAGGAAAAAAAAAAATTAAAAGACCCCAACAAAAAAAGATACATGTTTTGGGTTTTTTCGACGTTCAACTTTTTTGGGGAAAAAAGAATACTTTGTTTACATTTTTTGTATCCAAATGCCCCCCGTTTCAACGATTAATTAAAAAAAAGGTTTTAAGGGCTTCTAACTACCCTAAAGGGTTTTAAATAAGGTTTTTTTAAAGGTTAGAAACTACACAATTTGAAAAAGTAAAATCTCAAATTGTCAAAAATATGGTTTAGCTTTCCAACACCCCCTTTAAAATTGTAAAAATTTCCTTCCCAAAAAAAAAAGAGGGAGATATGAGCCAAATACATTTTAGTTCCCCAAAATCTTTATATAGGTGGATACTGACAGGGTCATTTGCAACAAACAAACAGTTACCCCAGAATCCAAGATTTCGTGAACCTGGGGTGGATTTGAGCCCCACGCGACAGCGCTCCTGGGATAACTTATCTAGATTCGTCCTTCCCGTACACCGAGAAGATGTTTTGTGTTCATCATAATTGGCTATCACGGAGTAAAGGAAAGTTTTTTCGAAGGGCTTACACTTACAAATTTTTGTAATGCAAGAAAGAATTTTTCCCTTTTAAAATGTTGATATGAAAAAAGTACGTCTATCTGTCCAAAGAAGCAGCTTTATAAATATGGGACGTTACGATATAAAAAAATCAAAGCTTTCAATTTAAAAATAAATGATGTAGAGCTTAACTTTAAAACTAAAATGAAAGTTTTAAAAAAATCCGTCTAATTCTCGACAACATTAAATTAATGATAAAAATATTTTAAAAAATTACAAATTATGAGAAATAAAATTTAAAAATACTAACTTGAGTGTCGAAATTTTTTTAATCATTTATCAGGACGGTTGAAACATATGAATAAAAAAAATTCTTCAAAAAAAATGTGTGTTTTCTTTAACAGAAAAGAAAGTAATATGTACTTGCTCGAGTTTTAAAAAAAAAGTCAGGGGGAAACGTTGATATATCAACTGAAGAGAATTGTCTCGTACAGGTCGGAATTACTTTACAAACCTATTAAATAGATCATTTTGCTCTTAACAGCTTTCTTAACATGTGGTCTGTCAAAACTTATAAACATCAATCATTTGCCAAGCTCTCTTGTTTTCAGACGAGGAGGTTTTTCCCCCCCTTACTTTCTGAACCGTAATGATCCTCACTGATTGGCAGGAAACAACACGTTATCGTGTTTCCACTTACCAATGACGCAGGGTAGTGTCAAACAATGACAATAAAAGTGCTCGTAGGGAACATAACCAAAAAGGTTCCATCCTTGGATACACTTTCTACTCAAAATTGTCCATATTTTAAACATTAAATAACTAATTTGATTGTTTAGTTCTTAAAGATCACATTTCTTAAAACAATAATTGATATTTACTACATTAAATGAGATTAAAATTTAAACGAGCACTTAAAATTATGTAATTCGCTCTCTTACTAAGTGCTCTTTATTATCATCACATTTAGTGAATTACAAAACATTAAATGTAAATTATAGAAATTTGCAGGTAAAATATTCGAAAGAAATGCTCGTAATATATTTCTTGTCATATTCATAGTCAACTTTTGTAAGTTGTAGAATATTCATACAGAGTGAATTCCACAGAGGTATCTTTGTTTCTATGCCTTTTGTGATAATTGTTATGCAACTCAATTTATCCTTATTCAGTTGTTGTTCACTTATTCCACCTAATCTAGTCGCAGTCTAAACCAGATCCATGAGCACAAGAATCCTTAAAAAAATCTTATACGAGAAGAAGATTATATATGTCCCCCCCTTTTCAAGACCCCACAGTTCAAAGATAACGAGAAACCCAACAGAGGAGTTGGGAAAACATCAAAAAGGCTTTTTGTCCATCAACAAAGGAGAGGCACTTTATATGTCCACTTGCAAGTCTGAGAATGGTGGATTGGACGACTCTATTTCCCTTGATGGGAAAGGCACCACTTGGGATTTGCCTATTATACTAGAGATGAATCGGGGTAGTCGAGAATGGGGCCTGCTTTACTTCAAGTATACAATATGTAACTGTAAATCAACTACAAAAATACATTACAAGTATTTAACTTTTAAACTTCGTAACTTTTTAAATGAGTACTGATAAATTTTGATCATATATAAATACTTGATATATTTGGGGATATATTTAATCAACAATATGACAAACAATATAAACTCTCGTTACATAACTTGCCACAAACTATCAAAAGATCCTAGCTTTTATGGGAAAAATCTTTTAACTAGCGTTAATTTATGTCCATGCTATTTGTATTTTTTATAATTTTTTCATGGAATGTTATTAAACATTCCA
>BMAV01014729.1:0-31638 GCA_019973955.1 Trichonephila inaurata madagascariensis
AATTCGACAAAATCAAAAGAATATGTTTGTCGGTGTATTTGTAAAAATAATACGAGAATGGTGGACTTTCGACTCTGGAACCCCCCTTGAAAAATTCCTGCGTGCGCTACTGAGTATTACATTTCGCATTTTGTTACTTTTAAGTTATTTATATTGCAAGTTACTTTTTAAAAATAGAGAGGATAAGTATTATGTTACTTTTCTTTGTTAAAAAGGTATTTTCTTTTGCTTCCTTCAATAAATTAATAATTTTTTAAAAAAATAATCCTTTATTTTCGACATGCTCGTAGGTTTATCACGCCCCCAGGGGTGCACCCCACTTTTGAAGAGTGCATCAGCTTCTCTACATAACGGATTTTCAATAGTGCCAGTACATGAACCAATGATTTTCATAAACAACAGTGACAAGTCGGTCACCTAAACTCGTAGAAAGCTTTTAAAAAGCAATAGTAGAGTTATTTTGTTGGCTAAATAAATTTACAAGACTCTTAGCTTGAATCAATTGGAATACTTGTATTCCTGAAGCTCATTTTTTTAAAAACAGGCAGGTATTGGTTGCTATATTGCTAGTCTGACAAATGATTTTAATTTGAAACGGATCCCTCAAACTCTGGCATAGATTAGAATCTGGGTACATCAATGCCAAGCCACTTGGCTTAACAGTTGGATAAGTTTGTATAGGCTGCAATCATTGTCAGATACTAAGCGGGAGGCTGAAAGTGAATAAGCGCATACAAGTTCAAACCTGTGAAATTGTTTTTTTGGCATCCTGCTGTGTCGAACCGTACGGCGTAAACCGATTCCAAAACAAATCGAAAAGAGCCTTCTGAAAAGAAAACTGGAACCCCTGATGATGGCAAGATGAAGATGCGATAAATTTCCGTCACTGTCCAATAAAAATCATTTTTCTCTCCTTCCCCTTTTCGAACGATTCCCTTTAAATCGTTTGGCCTATGTCTCCCCTTCCTTCTGGAAGTTAATTCTAAACGTATAGTTATCTGTAATCTTTCTTCTTATTTTGCTCGTTTTGGGGAAACTGTCGTTTGCTCTTTTACAGAAGAGGGGGATGAGGGGATAAAAAAAATTGGTGAAGGGGGAGGTTGAAACGTCTGAAGGAAGTTTCGACGAATAGGAGGGTCGAAGGATGACAGGAACTTAGGGGGTAAGGCCCCCTTCTGATGTTAGTCGGCATACCAGCACACACTCGCGCTCTATAATTTTCTCTCTGGAAGTATATGGTTTCAGATTTGGCCGCTTATCGCTTTTGAAGGGTGGGAGGGAAGTTCAGAGGGATCATAGGGGGTGTTCACCCCTCAGAAGTGAGTGAAAATTCGATGTGCAGCTTTGTAAAATATTTTTTCCTTAAATAAGGGAAGCTTTGGATGCTTGTTACAATGAGAAATATCGCGTCTTCTATGGATGAATAGGAGAGAGAGAGATTCGGGGAAACCAATAATTAATCTTCATTGAGAACATTCTTGAGTAAATGCTTCTTAAAATGAAATTTTGGGGTTGAAAAAGAGTAATTTGCTCTTTAGAAGTCCTTGTCAATATAAGTTTCAAGAGTTTCCCCTCTTTGCAATATATAAACAAGGAGCACATATAATTTTGATGATTGATTATCAAATCGTTAAATATGCTTTTTACACAATCAGAAAGATAAATTTACATTAATATGAAAATTAGTTAAATATTTTCTCCCTCTATTTTTATTTTATAATAATTAATCTTTATTTTCCTTTCAAGAATCAATTTTTAAAATAATGTAAAGAAGAATATTTATTATGATAATGTTAAAAAACAGGTATTATGTATAATAAACATACTTTGAAGGTCAATATCGGGGAGAGTGAATTATTTTATGTCCCATGGTATTAGTCAAGTTTATTTTGCTTTATATAAATTTGACCCAAATAATTAAAAACTCGCACAAAAACTAAAATGTTTTAAGAACTTTTCTACTTTTTGTAAAAAAAACTCAAAGAAATAATTAACACTTTATTTTTATAGAACATTATCACATTTATTTATTTTTACTTTATTTGAAACACTTTATTTATTAAACTGCAAAATATTGTAATTTGACTTTAATCTAGCTATGTAAAAAAATTACATGCTATAATTTAAAGGCACATAACGATTTTATACCTCAACAACCCAAAATTTTACATAGTTTTATTTTAGTATTCAAGAAAACTACTTCCCTTACAACATTTTCAATCAAATATGATTATAATTCATTCTTTTTTCAACTTTCCTATGATATCCTTATCGTTTGATGCAGCTACGGTAATCAAGTGATCATGAGCATGAACTGTAAAATATTTCTGTCGACTCTTGAATTCAAGTCCTAGTGTTATTTATGATCTGCCTTGAAGTCAGGAACGTCTTAAGGCAGTGCTTCTCAAATTTTCAGTACTTGCGACCCAATATTCAATTATAATTTTCATCGCCCCTCCCCATCGGTACAATAACCATGTATTGAATTCAATAGTACTATACTTTAACGCTAAAGTTACAATACCCCTTTAACTTAAGTGTCACCGACGCATATAAACGTCTCGCTCAGTCAAAGTGTTAATGCCCCGGACGTATATATAGGTCTTTCCGATGTACGATCTTCTATGCACTACAATCCATAAAATTATTCCTTAGGCTTTGGAATGCAAAGGACCTGACAGTGTTTGCGAAGGCTTTACTTATTTCAGAGGATTTGCTTATTTATTCCTTTTCTTCCACCTCCAATTAGTCACATACACGCACCTACATGGAAAACGGAGGCATTGGGAAGTGAATCGCATAACTTTTAATCGGAAGTTAATTATGTTGTTGTTGTTACTAATGCCACCTGATCGGCAAAGGCCAGATCAAGGCCCACGAATTTCATTATGGTAGAGGGCCAAGTGACGCCTGTCGGAAGTTAATTATAAACCGTACAAATGAACAAATGATCAAGATAAGAATTAATTTGTGTATATAATTTTATATGACAAACCCATAGGGTCACTGGTAATTATCAAACTTGCTCTTAACTTAATATTGTTAAATAATTATAAAATGTATTGTGCAGTACTGATACATTTAAAAGTGTATTATATCAGTATAAATATGTATTTTATTATGTAAAAATTTATTTTGTTTGTTTGCTTTCAGTAAATTAATTAATTTTTTAAATAATCTTTTGTTTTTGACTTTTCAATATGCGCGCAGAGGTTTCTGAGAAGAATATTGGCTTTAATTTAGATTCTGATGAAGGCATAAGATTGAATGAAAGTGATTGCGAAGAATCTGAAAAAGGGCAGGTTTAGTTGATAATATTCCAGTAAATCCTAATATATACGTCGCGAGGGATGGCACAGAATGGATACCGCATAATAGTAATGTTCCTGGCAGATTTGCGGTTCGAAATGTTTGCGACAATGCAGTGGTCCAATAAGCTTCTCGAAACATAATGTCAACGTCAGCTTTTTTATGACTAATATAAAAGTCATAATATATGATATTTATATGAAATAATATTAAAAAGTGTTAAAACTAAGCCCTAGAGAACAGTATTATTTAGTTAGAACAATTACTTTATATATTTTATATCGCGTTGTCAAAATAACACTGGTGGACGTTTAAGGGTAATCGAAATCCCGCGGACGTTTTAGTGTAAATAAGATCATGAATTCGAATTACTTCAGCGGTCAACTGTTATTTCCGGTTGTATTCTCTGAAAAACTGGTAATTTCGGACGATATGTCAACTGGCTACATGTTGATCATATCCTTATATGCTTGATCCTACATAAAACCATCTTACTTATTAGTCAAAATGCGGCGTTGTTCTAGTCTTTGTGATATTTTTATTCACATCCATTTATTTGTTTCTTATTGTTTATCGAGTTTTTGTAAACCCTGGCTATGTTATGTCTACTTTTAAAGGGGTCTACAAAAATCTATACTTTTTTGTAGGGGGTCAGGGTTTCAAGAAGTCTTATCAATCCAGCGAGTACCGAGTGATCTTTTTCCTTTTCCCAAGGGGTTTACTATCTTTGGTAACAGGGTCGGTCTACAACCAGGGTACCCCAGTGATCCTTCTCTATTTTTGACCCTCCATCTTGTCATCCAATTTCTCCTTTTCTTCTTTTCCCGTCCAGACCACAGACCTATGAATGTTTGGCGCAGTATCGCCAAAACTGGCTCTTGCGCCATAAAACACCAAACTCATTCACTCACTCACTCATTCAAGAAGTCTTAAGACGTCCCTGTTTGAAGTACTAAATGCTAAATATCTCTAAGTTCGAAGCACTGGCGTAGCTAGCTCTTTATTGGGCCCTGTATCAAAATTCCTTCCGGTCCCTTTTTTAGAGATGGTAGCCCTTGTTAGTGGGACTGTAGTTACACATGTTGGGGCCCCTGTAGCTTGGCGGCTTTGTATCATTGATACGGATGATACAGCTGTAGCTACGCCTCTGGTTCGAAGCTTGGTGTGGTGTGAAAGTTTGGAGAGTGAAGTGTCAAGATCCATTGCCAATAGTATTTGTGTTGCTTCTAAATGTGGCGTTAATAAGCAATGAATCAAACGTAACCTTTTACTCCTGTGTAAATTTTGCAGTTGAAGTAGCTGAGTGGTCATGTTCACGAGCTTTCAAGAGGAGTCAACTCCCAAAAGGGGTTGAGGGGAGTTATAGACAAAAATTCTTATTTCTGAACTATTAGACTTGCAGATTTCAAATTTAGGAAGCATATTCTTTTGTTGATTAGAGGTCCACTAAGAACGGGTTTTGCAGAAACCGATTTAATATTAGGATTTAGATATCGATTACTTAAAAATTATGTAGCCGCACAACATCAATGAAACAGGGGATAATGACTAGTTGAAGAATGAAGGAAATGCTAGATTAAGTTGATGTCACGACTTTCATTAAGAAAAAAAAATTCTGTTGCGTTGAGAGCAGTCGGAGGATATTGACTCTTGAAGAGCGTGAACATTCGAAAGAAACTCGTTATCGACTGATTCGAAAGAAATATGCTGCAACGGAAAACAAAGCCATTGATATAACAAGAAATTGCAGACATATGAATCTGGATAAAAATGAATCATGATCAGTGGCGCACACAAGGGATCCGAGGGTCCGCCCAAATCCCCCGAACTTTTTCCGATTTGTTATAATTCTAAGTATATAATACGTAAATTTATTTAAATATTTGTTATTAATGATTAATTTAATTAAAAGCTAATTATTTATTCAATATTAGTTTTACTGTGTTTTGTTCCTGAAAATCGACACAATCAAAAATAGCATGATACAAGAATGGTGAACTTTCAACCCCGGACCCTTGAAAAATTCCTGTGTGCGCTACTGATCATGATAATTGGCGAAAGAAAATTTGACATTCAAAAATGGATCATTCATATTTTATTACTAAAAAAGGCACCTTAAGTTGCTAAAATAGTTGTTGTAAAGCATTGCACGGAAAAAATTTATTTTTTAAAAAATTTTCTTCAAAGTATCTTAATTATTATCATCATTTACTTTATTAAAAATAGCAACAATAAAATTTTAAGATAATTACTATTATTAGCAAACAGTATAAACTACATAAACTACATATTACAATAAATGGCAGTTGAGCCTAACACCGTCTCAGGGGACAAATATAATGGTTTTCAGAATTAAAAACCCTCAAGGCCGCTTTTTACCCCGTTATAGAGTATATAATAATAGAGAGGATATAGAGTGGACTGTGTCTGTGCTACAACCATTAATAGGTTGACGAAATGAGGTTACAGTATCAAATTGTCACTGTAATGAATTTAAGCTTAATAACATGTTCCATGCAGGGAATTCTGTAGGGATTTTGAGTAATGGTTGTTATACGAAGGGAATCTTAAATCAGGGAAGGGTGGGCTGCATTTAGGCTCGTCTAATGTTACTCTGCAGATATTTACTGCAATAAACCATTGATGTCATTCTTAGGGGCTGTTGGTGGTTTTGTGAAATGTTCTGTTTTCATGTTTTGTTCCTATGGCAGGGTGTGGTTAGGGTTTCAATTAAGTCTTGCAGTTTTACACTGATAAGGATTAAAAATAATTAAAAAAAAGAATTCAAATCACATAATTTATGTATATATGTGTGTATGTGTAATAATTTAATATTTACTTAAAATTCTAATCTTACATATTTTTTCTCTAAATCAATTCCAAATACCCATTAACAAATCGCGTTTCATTTCACTTCGCATTAAAGGATTAAAACCTTTATTTTTACAGGTTTATTAGTAATTCTTCATTGAAAAAAAGGAATATACGTTGAATTTTTGGCTGATTTATTCACGATTACCAGTAAAAGAGTATTTTAATAGCTAACACGTGCTTTACTGAGCGGTTGAAACTTTTCTTAAAACACTGATGTAATTTCTAGAAATAATTTATATTTCCCTTCACTTGAACAAGTGCTTATATTTTTATACGACGGTTGGGGCAAAAGTCATGGCAACTACTTTATGGCCTTCACGGTGCAAAAGAATGACAACACAGTATACATAAAGTTGACATGACAAACCTGGGCCTATAGACTCTTAATATAGTTCATGACCCTTAATGTAATCTATGAGTTGTTCGATGACGGCACGTGCCAAGTCGTTCCGTACACTGACCGGTCATCCCGAACGTTGCTCATCACTGGTTGACACCCGTCCTTGCTAAAACTTTCCTATCCACCGTGCTACTGTACGGTATGGTAGGGCATTATATTTCCAAGGGCTCCCACTAATTCATTGTGACATTCCATCGCATTTCTATCTCGGAGACCGGCTATTTTAATGTATGCGTGCTGCTCAACACTGGTTACTTCCATCTCACACGACACTCACCAACTGACTAATTTCACAGCCCTCGCTGAGCTACTACCAGCTATCACAGAGACATCTGATGTTCTGCATACACACTATGCCTGCTTAACTTCCACACGACACATATACGTTTGTAATCCGTTCACATATCTACAAAAAAAAAAAATAGTTGCCATGACTTATGCCCCAAACCTCGTATAAAATTTTCTCCTGTTTTTCTTTGCATATAAATGTGGAAAATGAACAATTCCCTCTCTTGCTTGCCTGCGCTTGAGCATTGAAGATGCACAATTTTCTCATCTTATGTTTACATTAAATAAATGATAAGATCAATATCCAGAAGCTGTTTTTAATTGCCATGACAACAATATACTATTTATCGATACATTACTCATATTTTCAAAACAATGTACGCAAACTCTTTCTAAGGAAAAAGGAAAAAAAATGAATTTGCCGAAAGGAATAATTAATTTGTGCAAGTTATTTCAATTCAATTTGTCCAGAAATTTTTTTTACAAATTTTAAATATTTTTACTGCATAATTTTATCTTCTAAATGTTGGTATTATTATGTTAAAAATATTATGTTTCATTGACTTTTTCTGGATCCTAAGGTATGATGCATTCAGTTTACTTTTGTAAATTCGTGTGATACATGAGGAAGTCTGCATTTTTTGAAAATTAGAGTTCAGTTGAGTTGAGTTTGGTGTTTTATGGTGCAAGAGCCAGTTTTGGCTATACTGCGCCAAACATTCATGGGTCTGGGGTCTGGGGGGAAAAAAGAAAAAAAGAAATTGGATGACAAGATGGAGGTCGAAAATAGAGAAGGATTCACTGGGTCCCGGGTCGTGACACCCGTATTTACCAAAGATAGTAAACCCCTTGGGAAAAGGAAAATATCACTAAGGTACCTCGGGATTGTGACACCCGTACCCACCTAAAGAAGGTGAGCCTCCTAAGGGGTTTTGAAAATTAGAAACAAAAAGTTAATTGTAAAGTTTATACAATCAAAATTATTAAGATCAATTTATTTTTGAAGATGCATAAAAATCCTAAAAGGAGATAAAAACATTTAAATAAAAAAAATAAAAAATTAAGATATTTTTGCCTTTATTTCGGTAAAGAGAGAAAAATTGTGACTTTATTCCTTTTTCATTAAAGTTTCGAATTCTAAACAGCTTTTTTTTCCGCCTGAATTAAATTAGAACTTCATCGTCTGCAATGGACTCAGTTAAGGGAAAAGTCAGAAAATTATTTTGAAAAGCGTCTCATTTAAACTCATACAAGTAACTAACACAGTTTATTTTTAAAATAATCTTGATAATAAATTTTATTTACATGGTAAATGGAATTATATTAAATATGTTGAATTGGGACCATACACTTGTTGAATATTGTACAGAAAATCTCGAGGATAATGTTTTATTAAACTTTGCCTCCATAAATTCGGCTGCTTGTCCACAGTTACAAACTGCATCCTCCACAAGTTTTCTAGACAGTGATAGACACAAAGATGGGGTTCAAATCCCTCAGAAAAACCAACAAAATTTTAATATTTAGAGCAAAGATTACGTTTGGGTGCTTTCATCTCCGTTTTCAAAAAAATATATATAATCCCTCACATAAAAGTAGTCTGTATATGCCTCTATATTTCTAGACCAACTGAAGTAAAGTAACAGTAATATATTTATATCAAAATTGAACAATATTTTAGGTTTGACAAACATTATTAAAAAAATAAATTTAGAAAAAATTTCGATAGTAATAAAGTTGAAAAGAGGTTTCGAAGAATTGAAAAAAAAAATCGTGATAAATATTTTGTGAAGTAAAAATATTGTTTAACGAATTTAATTTGATAGGTTTGAAAAAAAGGGGGATTCTTTTTAACCCAAAAAAAAAATAAAAAAAAACATTACCCCTAAATAATGGGATTAATTCATGAAGTCACATGATAAAAAAAACACGTTTTTCCATTGAATTCAAACATTAAACAATTTTCGTATTTTTCATTTGTAAAACTAGATAAAATTTCAAATTTATTTTGGGTAAAATGTTTAAATGTTACAGTAGCGCACAAAAAATTTTTCAAGGGGAGGTCGGGGTCCAAGTCCACCATTCTTGTATCATCCCAATTTTTGATTTTGTCGATTTTCGGAAAAAAAAACAGAAAAAACTAATTATTAAATAAATAATTAGCATTAATTTAAAAAATTTCAAAACAAATACTTAATTAAAATTTTTTACTTTTAAATTTTTGAATTATAATCAATCGGAAAAAAAAAAGGGTTTTTTAAGGGGGCCGGGCCCCTAGGAAATCCCCCTTTTTTGGCCACTGAATGTTGGAAAAAAAATTCTTCAAAATTTTTTTTAAAATTAAAAAAATCGTATTTTTTTTATACTTTTAATAAAAAGCATTTTGTATAATATGTACTTTTAAAGAAAGTTTCAAAGGCAAAAATTTGGGCCACCGGGGCGCGTGAACTGATTGTTTGGAAAAACAATATACCGGAAAATCCCGGGGTTAAAAAGCGCACTTTGAAAAAACCAAAAAGATGAAACTTGGGTGCCGTTATCGCCGGGTATAAAATGATAGCTTTAAAAAAACAAAAAAAATTAAATAAAAAAAAATTTTCTTCTCATGATTTAAACACGTTTATTTAAAAAAACGCTTTCCTTTCGAACTAAAAAAGGGAGTGCTAAACTATTATTTTTTTAAAAGTTTGGGATAATAACTCGAATAAATTATTTCAAAAAATAAAAAACAATGTATACAATATTTCGATTTCTTCTTAAAAAAGGGGTCCCTTATAGGGGGAATATACCTAAAAATTAAAAATCGCTTGAGTATAGGGGCGTTATCGCCGGATTTTACGGTAGTTTTTATCTTGACTATGAGTCAAAGAGTTTTGAATGGGTTGGGTAGAATCACTGGCTTTTTACTATCATGTGACTATGACGTCACATGAATTAACCTCATTGCGTAAAATTACTTTTTTCATTTGCTCGTGATAATAGATTATTAAATATGCATCAACCCAAAGGTTGGGTATTAATATCGTTCAGTGTGTGAAAAACACAAATAAGTATTATTTTAAAGATTTAATGTGTTCTAAATTTGGATTTGTTAATTGACTTTAAAATAAACCGCAATAAATAATTTTTCTTAAGAGAACACCAATGCGTTTTAGTGTTCGTAGTTAATTGTATCAGTATTCCTTACACCAATTACAACTTAGAATAAAAATACAATTATCTTCCTTTTTTTCAAACGTATAGATCATGACCTTAGAATTCTATTCCTATTCCTCAGGTGTATATCGATGAATCATGGAATTGTCTATAAGGAAATTCTGCTGGGCGTTCCCGAAGGTGGGCGTAATCGTGAACCCTCGAAATTGCTACCTATCGATGATGAATAGTTCGTGAAGAGGGAATAGCTTCATCAAAATACACATCCTTTAAACGAAGTGCTCAGAAGCCATTCTCAGAAATAAGGTGTTCGTTATTTTTTATCGGTAATTAATCATCTACACCATGTCTTCTCGTTTATTCCCCGTGGGAATCGTAAATCAAACGATTCGTTGTACATCGGGAGGGGAATCACCCGTAACTTCGATTTCTGGTATCGATTTCCATTGGTAACTTTTGGTAAAATTTAATTTGTGTAAATGGCATCAAGCTGATTTCGGAAATTAAGACGATATTTTTTATACAGAGGTCTTCAAATTGGGTTCCCTGGAACTTTGACAGTGGTTCCGCAAGTGATCACTATTTGCTTAATCAAATCGATACAATTTTAGTAAAATTTTAATTTTTATAAAAGATCGATTTGATTGTAAAAATAGATATAAATAAATGTTATGGATAACGCAAAATCTTAAATTTCGTATAAATCGCGTTTTTCAAGCATGAATGGAAAAATCAGAAATCTTGTCAATGAAGAAGAAGGAACAACTTATCGACCTATCAACAGATTCGACGTTAATGTCCAAATTTAGGCAGAAATAGCTCTTAAATTTCAGGTTAAAGATTTGCAGAATACGCACAAGTTTCTCACACAGTTTAAACATTTTATGCCATTCTGAGCATTGCATTTAAGTGAAAATATTTCTCAACTTATGTCGCTAAGGAAAACAAAACATAGAAGCGATTTAACGCAGAATATGAAATGAGACTGTAAGTATACCTAGATTTCAATAGTGCTTAAAAAAATATGCATATATATCCCAGATATTTTATGTAATGTATGGTAAAGGACACCTGTAACACGAATTAATGAGCAAATTACGTTAATATTATTTTAAAATTTTATAATAAAAATACAGTATACCTATAACATGTTGACCTATCGTAAAATCCGACGTATAACGCACACCTATACTTTTAAGGTGTATTTTTTACTTTTTTGAGGTATATTCGTCACTCCCATTCCTACGCAGAAACTTGAAATGTACGTAGGCAATGGTCTCATATTTTGAAGACATTTATTCGAGGTATTTTCAGGCTTTTAAAAAAATACTTCCTAAAGGCTAGAACTCTCTTTAAGTTCATAGAATCTCTGTCATTTCTTTTAAATAAATAGTATTCCGATCTACGTAAAAAAAGTCTAATTTTTTTTTATTTGCATCTTTCTACTAACTTTTAAAGCTATCATTTTTATACTCGGTGTATAACGCGCACGCGTAAATTTCAATCTCATTTTTGATGTTCACAGGACACTTTACGGTACTTTAAATATTATTTTAAAATATATTCTTCTAAGGACTTTTTTTTTTGATGTGTGGCTCCTTGGAAACACTTTATAGTTTCAAAGGTTCCGTGAGTAGATGAAGATTGGACCTCTGTTCTACAGTACTATAACTAAGGGGAGTGTCAAGAGTGTTCAGTTTTTCTCCGTGGAGTACTAAAAAATATTTATGCTTTTTTATATGATGAATGCAAAAATGTTTGGTCTTAAAATATTTTTTTAAAATTTGATCAAGAGCATCAAATCTTGTACTACTTCAAGAATGATCATTGCTGCTTTGCTATAGATTATTTCAGATAAATAGTATTTTCAATGTATACCATTATTGCGTAAGAAATATTGAAGTTTGCTATAAACTATACATTTTATTTCAATTGAATAGGATGCATATCATCAGTGTGGTTATTCCTTTCGGCATTTAAGTTTGAAAAGAATTTTTTAAAAAGTTATTTAATATAAGCAGTTGCGCACACAAGGGGAGGGGACCCCGGGTCAGGACCCCACCCCCTCAAAGACCCTGATTTTTTTTCGATTGATTATAATTTTAAGTATATGGTTCATAAAATTTAATTAAATATTTGTTATTAATAATTAATTTTATTAACTAATGCTAGTTATTTATTTAGTAATTAATTTTTTACTATTTTTTGTTCCCGACAATCAACAAAATCAAAAGAATTGGTTGGGCGGCGTATTGGAGCTCGATACGAGAATGGAGGAGTTCCAATTTGGAAGCCCCCTGTCTCCCCATTGAAAAATTCCCTGTTCCTCCAATAAAACTTAAAGTCCCCCAAAATGAATCAAACGAAGGATTAATTTATCAAAATATTCCGGGAAATTATTAAAAAATCAAATAGGATATCCTCAAAATAAGTTTTTTTGTCAGCCCCATATCTTTTTAGTAGTATATCTTCCTTAATTTTTAAAATACTGCCATTTGAGAGTTTAAGTGAACGAATTCAATTATTTGATGGAGATTTAAAATAGGTAGAAGATTTTTTTCACACATTCTATCATTTTTTTAAGACTAAAAAAATATGGTTTAAAACACAATGGCTAAATTTATTAATAAATAAAATTCTTTCTTTAAAAGTTATACATTCAAAATGAATTGCTTTGTATAATATTTTTTGTAATTAATTTATGCATTAATATAGGTACAATAAATCACACTAATATATGCTTTTAATAAAAATGAAAATGTGATTGTAGGCAAAACTTCCCTTTTTAGTAATTAAACAAATAATACAAGCGATTTATCACACAAATATGGGGGAAGGGAATATTTGTAGATTTATATATATTTTCTTTTTTTCTATTTGTAATATAAATATTTGATTTAAAAAATGTTCGTTTTTTCAAAATTTCACTTTAGATTTTTTGTTTTTTTTTTTTTTTTTTAAAACAGTCAAAAAACCCCTTCCCAAGAACTTTTAAGAACACCTTTTTTTAATGTTCTATTTTTTTCGGCAGCAGTAAAATGTATTAAAATCTTTACACAACAAATTGTATATTTTGAGTTTGACAGCTTGATGAATTTTATTTTAAAATATAAAAAGCTTATTATTCAATATAATAATTCTCATAGTAGTATTTTAAATAATGGGTTAACTAATTAAGCACCACATTAATTTAACAAGTAAACAAGAGGTTATGAGTTTTTTAGAATAAAGACCTTTAGTGATAATTAATTAAATTTAAAGGCTTAAGTAGCCTAAAAACTACTAAATATTTCATATACCAGGTTTATTATTTTATAAATGACATACGAAAAGCGTTCAATTTAAAAAATGTCACCTTATCGAGGTCTCAAACACGTAAATGACACAAAATGTAAAAATGTCCGTGATGAAGCTGCAAATTTGGTTAATAATTGCCGACCGAGAATAAGTTTATAACTGAAGAGAAAATTTAACAAATTCGTGATTTTATTTTGGATGATCAACGAATAATAAATTAATAAATTAGTGGCAAAATATTCAAGAGTTATGAAGTATGTAAAAGTTATTACTTTAACGCCCAAAATTGGGAAATAAAATACAGTCGGACCTCTATACAACGAAGAGTCGCTAAATCGTTCATTTTTGAATATATATAAACCACATAAAACAAATTTTAAAATCATGAACCCTATATATTAAAAAAGGTAACTATTCACACTTTTTTTTAAAAAATTGATATATCTTTATTTTATATATCTTACCCATCAAAAAAGAAAGAAAGAAAAAATGCAAGGAAACCAAGAAAAAAGAATGTAAAAAGAATTCACTGTTTTATTTTCAATGTTAAAAAAAATTATACTAAAATTAATGAATTTTGGGCACATTTTATAATATAAAACATGCAAGTAATATTAAACATATATTATTTTATAATTAGAACACGGGGATACGGGACAACTCTACTGAGGGTGAAAGAGGATATTGATGTTTCTTGTGAACTGGGTAATGGGGGTTACAGGTTGCACTTCTTGGATGAAACGACCAGAACTCTATTGCTTTCGGCGAGTTAGGATCTAATAAAACCAGTTCAAGATTTATGACCACCATAAAATGTGTTAAGAGAAAAACGAAATTTTTCAGAAATATTTTAAAAAAAGGTAGAAAAAAAAATTGAATCACGAAAAAAAAGGTTCGCTATAGAGTTATTTTACAAGAAGAAAATCTAAATGTAAAAGGGTTTCCCAAAAAAAAGTTCGCTATATAGAAAAATTCGTAATATAGAAATTCGTTATACACAGAGGTTTTTTCGACTGTATTTACACAATATTAAATTATTGCAGTGAAATGTTTTGTATTGCAGAATTACTATAATAATTTAAAATATTGAAAAACAAAATAAAAAAAAACCTTCTTAGAATGAAATAAAACTTTAAAAAAGTCATTAAAATGCATGAAAAGAATTTTATCATAAATGCCTACAACTTGTCCCAACTAAATCCGATAACGCAACCCTGTACACTTAACTTTCCTGCCAACCACCCGAGTCTACAAATCGACCGCCAACTGGCGAAATTTCAGCATCGTAAGGAAAAAAGACAACCCTGTGCGAGTCAAAGCAACAAACCACGTGCCCTCCTCAAATGATGCACAGGAATTGTGAGAGAGAGATCGCTGATGGTTGCTCTTCGATCCTGTCGCCATGTGGGTGCTCTATTCCGAATGTACATTCTAGAATAACAGTCTAGAACAGCTGCATTACAATTAATAGAACCTCATCCTTGATTTAGGAATAATACTTAGTTTTATTTAAAAAAGATTTTGTCGTAAATGCTGTCATCGTTATATAAATATTAATTGTACTTGGAAAGTATTTGTTTACATGAGCATGATTGCACCCAAACTTTGAAGAACGACATCGGTAAAATCATGATTTAAGCATGTGATGTTATTCACAATGAAAAGTTAGCGATATTTTTATTTGATTGAAACTTGTGATGATTTAGAACTACAGGAAGAAGACTTTCAATGGAATTTTTGTGAAAAGTTATGTGATTCTCTTTTTTTTTTTACTTAAGATTTGTTGATGGTGCTGGTGTTATTTTTCGACGAATGGACATCGTAAGCTCTAACGATGGCCGTATGATTGTGGAGTTATTTCCGGTTGAAAAATTTATTATTTTCTCCAGTTAATTTGATTTTGAATTGTCAGAGTGAAAATGCATCTGTTTAGAAGTACTGCTTTTTTTGTCGTTGGATTTGTTATGACGCTGATGATGACAACTGTAACAGCTGGGCAAGATGGTAAGTTTTTAACTATTTTTGATTATATTTTTGTTAAAATAGTGACGAATGTAGCAGCTGTTCAAGTTTTTTTTTAAAATGTAAATTAATCTTTCAATGAGATCATCATTACTTCTGAAAATGAAAAAAGAATTAATCCATCATTTCTTTTAATTTTTAAGAAATTTTGGTAACTTTGTTTATTTATTAATTTTGTGTAGATGTTTTAAAATTCTGTATCACGCCGTTAAAGTATCTATGATTTTGGAAGTTAAAAATTTTTTTAGAAAGGAACTGTTTTCAAATTAATTTTATTCTCTAAAATTGAGTTGCTTCCTTAGAATATATTTGCTAGCTCTAATATATGTTTAAATAACTTAAATACACAATATTTCTAAAAAAAACCATTTTTTTTATGTAACAACTTCTCATTAAGTCTGTAAAATAAATCTAGAATAACGCGTGTTTTCAATTTGCTTTTATTGTTATATTTTTCATTACTGATATTTTTTTAGATATATCTAATGTGTTTATGTAATCTATAACAATACAAAAACATTTAGAAAAATTGGTAAAAACTTAAATTTGTTTAAAATTTTGACATTTCAAGGTTACATAACAAACAAAGAAATAACCGAAAAATTGATGGTTTTTTAATCTATACAGTATGTGTTATGGTTATATTAAATTTGAGTTATATTTTCCCGATTTAATGTAAGAACGAAAATTATAGCATTGCCATTGGATATATCAATGATATAAATATATTAATAATGCAAATATTTTAATAAGTGATTGATTTAAAATTTAACATCTCCAAAATTGTCTTTTCGTAGGCGTTAGTAACTTTTATAACCTTTTTTTTTTTAAAAATAAGAATCGGGGATTTTTTTTTTTCTAAAGGTAGGAAACATAAAATTTTGAAAGCTGTTGAAAGCTATAAATTAAACTTGGCAATATTATTACTCTGTAAAAAATAACAGATGTATAAAATTTTAGTGAGTCTAAAAAATATACCCTGAAGAAATAAATGCATCTATGTATCTGTATATTTATGTACAATATTTAATTGTCTTGCTAAGGATGTCTTTAATTATCGGAAAATAATTTTTAATAAATAATGGTTCATGCAATTTAAAAATTTGCATTGGGTGTGTAGGGAAAGTGAAAAATATAAGTAACAAAAAGGCGTTCCAAGTGATCAACCTAAGAAAAATTCTTTACCGTTTCAATCATATGATGTATTTAAATTAGATTTTTATAAAATATCAGAATAATTCTACGCAAGTGGATGCTTAAGGACGAAAGTAGGAGATGAATGTATGTATGTTTCGACTAATGAAACTTGTGTATGTGAACAAGACAAACGTAGATCTCCCAACTCTCTTCAGAGGTTCACTCAATTTCCGACCAAACGCGATATATATATTTTTTTAACCTAATAAAATATTTCAAAATTTAAATTTTGGTCAATTTTAAAAAATTTTCTTTATTTACGAGGGGTTTGTTTTAAAATTTTAACAATTTATTTTTTCCCTTTTTATTTGGAATTCACTACGTAGTGAGAAACGTGTTTTTCAATCACTGGGAGCCCCATGTAGGGGGCCCCCGTATCCAAAAAATTTCCCTTCCCCCGGGTCCCTTTTTGAATAAGGAGCCCTGTTAGGGGGGGAGGGCTGTTATTCACTTGTTTGGGCCCCCGTAGCTTTTGGGGCCCCCATCTTGGAACGGGGAGCTTCCCCCTTTTATAATCCTGTAGGCAACATTGAATTTTTCGTAAGCAAATCAGACTGTATTAATTTAAATAAACTCAATAAAATTGCCTTTAAAGATTTTGTAACTTCCTGAAGTAAGGTATTTTTTAAAAATTGTTGTTTCTGAACTTCTCAACTTTTTATGTTCTTATACAGGTAGTGTGTTAAAAAGTTTTTATATATTAACCCTTGGAACTACCCTTTTAGGGGAAAAATTTTTTGGCCCATTTTTAAAGTTGTTTTTTAGTAGTTATTCATATGAGAAATATGTGTACATAAGAATTAAATATTAAATTTATCTTCTTGATAAAAGATTATTTCGAAAGGTATTTATTGGTGACTAACCTCATAATTTCTAGTTATGATCGAGAAACGAGGACGACTCCTGAGTTGGCAATCCACTTTGACGATGTGCCAACATATGAAAAAAAAATATTAAACATGACTTAGGACTCGGACTAAATTTCATGTGCATTTGCTCCGCCGTTCAACGATCTCTGTAGAAAGGCATCAACTCTGCATCTTTCAGTATTAAATGGTTACTATGCAACCTAGCCTATCGCTGGCCCAATTTAAAGTAATCACTCTGCCTACTTTATATTTACTTGAAATCTAGATGAATGCAAAATGACGTAAGATGTAACAATTAATATTAATAAAAAGAAATTATTTTGGGAAAAAAAGAAGAGAAATTTCATTAATTAAACATACATTTCTTGCTGCACGAGAATCAAATGACGAATATTGACAGTGGTAGCCGAATGGTCAAGGTCGTAAGCTCGTGACCGCAGTTGTTGATTTGTGGGTTCCACTCCTGATGAAAGTGTGTTCTGACGCACCGTGTAGAGTTAATGTACGTCAACTCTGAGTCCTCTTAGGCGTGGTGTGGGAGTTTGGAGACTTGGGGGTACAGCGTCGAATAGAGACCTCTCTTATGGGGTAGTTTACATTCCAAAGAACACGTTGACGAAAGCTCCGATGGAGGAGTGAATCCTCAACCCTTTGTGTACACCTCTGCTTGGGTGTCATCTCAAATGTTTTTCTCGTCATTTGACGGTGATTCAATATGAGATTCATCATCATAAGACCTCGGGTTATATTAGCATGCGATGTTAATAAACAATTACTTCATCTGATCGCGAATGCGTGAAAAAAAAGTATACGAATGTTCTATAAATAACTGTTTAATTTCACTGTAAATGTTGAAATTTGACGCAAAAATAATGAAGAAGCTTACGGCATTTATTTATATGTCTTACGTTTGATTTATTTATTTCAGAACAATATAAATACCGTATTTATTCGAATCTAAACCGCCATCGATTCAAAACCGCACCTTAAATTCTCTGCACGTTTTTATGAAAAAATAAAAAATATTGTTAAAAGGTTTATCGATATCCCATATTTACAACATTAGAAAAAATTAAATTAGAACTAAGTAACTAGTTAAAAAATATGTGAGTTAACACTTCACATATATGTTACCATTACAAAAAAAAAACTTTAAAATTCGTATATGTACCTGCAATTTCCCTATCCAGCGAATTTTCCCTACTTCGATTCTAAGCCCCACGCGATTTTCAGCATTATTAACATAGGAAAAAAGAGAGGCTTAGATTCGAATAAATACGGCAAGTTGCATCAATACAGATAACATAGTGTGTTATTTCCGCAAGTTATGTATGAATATATATTTTAATAACGAATAAAAAAGAATTTTTATTCTACTGAAATATTGCAGAAATATGGTTATTCCATATTTCGGCATCATTCAAGAGAGATTTATTAAAATGTGAATCAGTGGTGTATACAATGAGGTGCGGTTTGGGAATCACAATCCCCTTCATAGACGAGTAGATTTTTAATTTTTACGATAGAGATTACCTGTCGGAGTTTTTTCTTATGCGTGTTTTAGAATGTACCCCTCTTTGTTTGGGCCACTGGAGGAAATAAAAATTGTGAAATAATAATCGGAAAATATACAGTCAGACTTCCATTTTACGAACCTCTATTTAACGAATTTTTCTATTTTACGAACGTTTTCATGGAACCAAGAACATTTTACTATTTCTTCGTAAAATAACCTCCAAATAGTGATGTGCATTTTCTTTTTAACGAATTTTTTCTCTTGTGATGCGATTTTTTTTCCTCCGTATTTTAAAAATACTTCTGAACATTTCAAATTATTCTCTCTTTTACACATTTTGTGGTGATCAATAGCCTTGAGCTAGTTAGACCTGGTGCCTGACTTACCTAAAGCAATAAAATAGCTGTGATTTTTTAAATAAAAAATTCAAATGTGAAATTAACGGATATTATCAGTAATTAAATTTAAGGAAGATTGTGGTAATGTATGTCTAAAACTATACTGGTTATAAAATAATATATGTTTAAAAGTATTTGTAGGCTTAAAATTGGGGAAAATGCCATTAAAATTCATTAATTTTAATATAGAATTATTTTTTAAAGTTGAAAATACCAGTGTGCTTCATGGATAATGCTTCTTTTTCTTGTTTCCCTTGCAGGTTTCTTTTTGATGGGTAATAATTACAAAATAAATAGGTATTAATTTGCAAAAGTTGTGAATAATTACTTTTTTAATAATATATAGTGATTATGAATTTAAAATTTGTTTTACGCGGTTTCTAAAGTACATTAAAAGATGAATTTCTATGTTTAACGAATTTTCCACCTAACGAATATTTTTTGGGGATTTAGCGACTTTGTTCAATAGAGAGTCCGACTGTATTTTAAAAAAATCTTAAATTTTTTTTGACTGAAACAAGAGTTCACTGAACTGAATACCGCGAATATCTTCTATTCAAATCTAATCACGTTTAAAATATGTGTTGTGATAGTAGTCCGATGGAATCCTTTTCAGACCATCCCGTAATTTAGAACTGTAAACGTCAGACACCGAGTCGTAAAAAGGTCTCGGCGACAAATGTGGTCACCAAAATAACCGATACCATCGGTAGTCCGCATAAAAGATATTCAAAAAAATCCTGATCGGACATTCTTTATCGATGGCAATCACTGTGAATTACGGTCTCATGTTTTGCTACCGTGAATCGAAAACATTATCCAACACGGAACTATCTCAGTGTGTGGTGATAGGGGAGGGGGTGGACACACACACAGATCTAAGGGAAGTACAGCATTTTATTTTCCATTATCTTCTCGAATACGTGTTTGCTTATCCCTGCCCACCGCCTCCTCCGAGAGCGGCCCCGGTTGCAATTTGTTGACTTTTCCGTGCCCAGATATCGCTCTGACGTTCACGAAATCTCGAACATTGTTGTTTGTCTTGTCGATAATGTTATCAGGCAAGGAATGAAATAAATCTCTTCGCTTTTCTCAGGGGTGGGTGATTAATAAGAGATTTTGGCTAATGGTAGCGTTTGCGGAGAGTAAAGTCGGCGAGTCGTTGTGAAGTTATGCATGGAAATGTGTGAAGACTGATACTTAAACTTAAAACTAGAATTGAATTGTTTTAATAAATATTGAAATCGTGAATATGTGTACCTTAACTATTAATTAAGGTTGATCAAATTAAGGAAATTTTTAATGTAGAAAAAACACATAACTTTATATTTAGTTTCGCTATTAGAAGAATTTTCATTGTTCATTAATGTAGATCCGCTGTTACATGGATAAATTTTTTTAAAATTAGTTTTCGGAACATACCTATGTGCGGAAAAGATGTTCTATCAGTAGGGGAATCAAGGGAGAAAAATAATTGCTTTAATATTTCCCTATGATGGGTTTAATTTCGGGAAAAAAAACAGTAAAACTAATTTTGATTAAACGGTTATTAGACAAATTAAAAATTAAAAATTTAATTTAAATTTTAACTAAATACTTAGGTTATTAAAAATAAGCGGGTATCTATCTGCACTGTAGTGTACATGTGTAATGTGGTTGGAGAGAGAAAAAAAATTGTAACACTAAACTTTCCAAAAGGGACCGGAAAAAATTTTTTGTTGAACATTTAGTAAATTTAAAAATCAAAAGAAACCCAAAAACGATGGTTTTTAATAAAAGTACTTCTATTCTTGCATAGTGAATAGTGTAATGTATAAAGTAAAAATCGTGTAACACTAAACTGCGGGGACCGAAATATTTTTTCGTGTTAAACAATAGCATAAAAAACAAAACAAAAGCCTATGTATTCAATAAAAGTACATTTTATTTGCATAGATTTGTATATATGCATGTATCTACTAAAAAATCAATAAAACAAAAACATTTGTAAGAACGTAAAGAAATTTAATTCAAAACTTTCAAGTTTTTTGAAGAACAAAACATTTGAGTTTTTGGAAAATGATGTGTATATTTTTCTTTGCATTGTGTCTTTTAGCATCAAATTGTCAACGAATTGTTCCATTTTGTCATTCATTTCACCATTAGAATCTGTACTTAAATAACTACGCATATTTTTCATGATGTTCCGCATTTCGGATGGTTTGGGAACAGGAACTGCATTATGCATTTCATTTTCGTTGTCGGAATCTCACATCAATGATATTTTTTGAGTTTTCAACAAAATCCAATAACAAATCTGCCATAATTGTGGCTGGACACACATTATCATCATCTGCAGCAACGAATTCTCCCGATGATACAATTGGACATTTCAATAATACGGACAAGGCTGGTGTTTTCCGTATTTTGTTCATTTCTAGAAGGGAAATCTTTTCCTGTTTCGCGATGTTCGTTTCGTGTAAGAGAAACCAAATGCATGAAAATATAAAGTAGTTTGTAAGGACTGGTGTTATTATTTCGAGTTAAACAATATTTCGTCTTAAGCGTTCTCGTGTTAAACGTATTTCACTGTACATTGCAACATTCCGTAACCACAGCTCTCTAGCCAAGTAACGCTGAAGACCAACCGTGTACGGGAGGGGTGATGCACGTTAAATCTGTCGAAACTCAAACGTTCTGTTGATGTGGTGTGGAAGTTAGGAGTGGGGTGCCAGATCAAATGTTGTCCTCGTCACTTGACCATGGCTCAAAATTTTGAGGTCCGTCGCCAAAAACTCTAGAGCAGCGATACTCAACCTGCGGGCCGCGTGTGGCCACCGAGCCTTTTTAAGTGGCCCGGTCATGGCCCATAGCTCTGAGAACTTAATTTATTTATGAAAATTTCATAATTCTTTGTGAGAAACACTTTGTCAAGAAATCAAACATATTAATTTTGCTTTTTGCTGTGGATGTCGTATAGGTGCGAATTGTTATTTTTTCTGATTAGTGATAATAGATAACAGTGGAGTATCGACCATTTTATGAATTAAACTAATTTTTAACTATCTTTCATACCTTACAAGCGAAAAATATTCGAAAAAAATAGGTTGTTTCAAGACGATTGACAAGTTGACTACAATGTAGTTAAAAAGAAGCATGGGTCAGTAATAATTTGAAATTAATGTGTGTTGTATTTAAAAATACCAATAAACAGGAATCACACACATTCAATTGCACTTTTCCTCGAAAATCTCTTTCAAGAGGTGATAAATAGACTTTCTAGAATAATTTTTACAACAGCAATAAAGTGTTTTGTTAATGGTAATGTCTGAGCGGTAACAGAAGGCACCCTAGAAAATTTGTTATATTATTGGTAATCATATGAAACTATTTACTGATGTAGAAATTGTGAAAGAGTTATTCTTAAATGGTTCCAATTTAGAAAATTTAGTGACAAAAATTTAAAAAATAATAATTAAAAAAGCAAAATAGGATTTTTAATATTTTGATCAGTTTCCACATTTTAAATTTTCCATGTTATCTTGGTCTTAAGGCATCCCTCCCCCTCCATTAATTCTCATGTTGCGGCCCGTGTGAAATAACCATCATATGTAAGGTGGCCCGCGTGAAATATCTAACATATGTGTGCGGCCCAGCATAAAAAAAGGTTGAGTACCTCTGCTCTAGAGAATAGTTGAATAGTACGACGTTAATATTCCCTTTCTTTCACCCTTCATATAATATATATACCAGAGAATATCTTTTCCTCACAGGTAGGTTTTAAAGTTCTGAAAAAAAATTCGATCCACCCTATTGTACATTTGATTTTCTACCCTTTTATTTCTGGTGTGAAATTCGGTTCCTCACTTTCTACTAGAATACTGTAATTCTAAATAAATTTTTCACATAACCTGTTTAAAACATACATCAAGAATCCGTTAATGCTCACTTTTTTTCATTTGCCTAAAAGTGGATGTTAACGAATTCTTAATTTGAAATAAATGTCTTTTGGAAGCTAGCAATGATTATAAATGAATTAGAAAGTATAGATCAACGCTTAAATCAAGAGTAAGGGAGAATAAGTAATTATTTTAAGGTGTTTTTTTGTGTGTGTGTGTGATGTAAAGCGTCTCTCTCTCTATGTGTGTGTGTGTAATTACACGGGATGTACTCTTATGATAGATCTTATTTTTGAACTGCGGTCTATATATATATATAGTGTGATTAATATATCATTCACCAAACGTTTTAGATATATGTATTTGAACACATCAAATAAGGAGTTAATGTCCTTATTCACTGAACAAATCTGGCAGAATCCTTTGACAAGAAGCGATTTTTTTTTGCAATGTAAAAAAATTGAAAATTTTTCATTTTTTTTTCAGAAAAAAAGGGGATTATATGAAATTTTTAACAAAAAATTAATTTTTTCGTTAAAAGTGTTAAAGGTATAACGAGAGTCATCTTTTCCTTGAAATTAAATTCATTCCAACGTCAGCTTTATGACTTTAATTCAACCTAATGTACAAAATATAGCTAATTTAAGTAATGGTTATTAGATGGAAAATATATATAGCAAGTACTTTTCAATGTGTGGTAAATGACTGCGGTAGCCTAGTGGTTCTGGTCACGGCGTATCATGAGTTTTAGCTCTAGTGCCCCTTTAGACCCATACCCCGCAGCCGTGTTGGGGTTTTGGGACTCGTCCGGCTTGTCATAATTTGAACCCTGGGTGCGAAGACCCCCGTGAAAAGGGGGCGATGTACGAAAATTGTTGAGGCTCAAACTTCCTCCCGTTGGTGTGGTATGAAAGTTAGAAAAGGGGAAGCTCGCTGTTGTCCCGCACGATCATGGTTCAAAAACTTAGTTCCCGTTGTTCATAGTACGACGTTAATATATATATATATTTCTTTTTTTTAATGAGCTGCTTATTGGTATTTATCCCTTTTGGGGCCTAGTATTTTCCCCCCGGAGCGGGTTCTTTTTTTATGCGGCACCATTTGGTGATAAAATTCCCGCAAATGATTTTACCCCAGTTCTTTCCAAAGCCTTAGCCCGCCGAGGGAAAATTTGTCCCCTTTGAATTTAATTTTTTATGCATCCGCCAAATGGCACTAAGGGGTTTTTTATGCCTATAATCATTCAAAGGGGCCGATTTTCTACATCATAAATCCACCGACGGGGGGGTTAAACCCCCAACCTTGGGTGGGGCCTCGAAAAACCAACTGCGCCACCCTGCCGACGTGACGTTAATAAACACTCACTTGCTGAATGTGCGGTGAAAAAATTGTTCTTAGAAAGATGGGTACTTTTTTTATAAGTAAAAAAATATCATAATGCTTTTTTCACGTTTATGTTTATGAAATCGAATGTATTTAGTTATACAATAATCACTTTGCGCTCTAAAAAAATGTAGATAAAAAAAGTCCCCTTTTTCCCCCTTAAATAGTTCACGGGTTTGAACTGAAATCAAAATTTTAAAAAAAGAAGCGGAGTTTTATTTGCATATCGTAATTTTTTTTCTTTTTCGAAACAACGATTTCTGTTTTAAAGCTGAAGATTTATGATATAAAAAATATGAAATTTAAAATACCTTACTATTTATTTATTCAAAGAAGTTACCTTTGAAAACTCTCTTAACATAAATACAAAATGCGTATTTGAATTACGAATAGGGAGTCGACGCGGTTTCTTATCTTTTAACACCCCCCCCCATATAAATCAACCTGGTTTTTTATTATGAAGCATATTTAACACCTTTTTTTCCCATGCATAATTATCTCTTGTTTGTTCTTCTTCGAGTTGAATTTTTAAATATGAGGAAGCGAGAATTTCAATCTTCGTTTCATTAAATTTATTTAACATTCATGTCTAGAGTAATGTTTATTTTTCGGTTTTCTCTGCAATAAAGTAAATAATAAATATAAATTACCCGAAATGAGAGAGAACTGGTATGTGATCTCTTTTTGTAACGTATTATTATTTTGTAAGGTATTCTGTATTAAAATCGGAAATATTTTAGACTGTTTATTTAGAGTGAGTTTGTGTAATTGATTTTGTGATACTTCTTTTATTGTTTTGCCAGCTGGGTGGTGTGCTTGGTTTGTCGCTGGCCTTCTGTACCTAAGTTTGCGGGTTCGACCCCGCCCCAAGTCGGTGAATTTTCAGGATGCAGAAAATCGACAGCGTTCATTCATGTTAAACGTCATGAAAAAGACCCCAAGGGTTTTTTGGCGGGTTTGCCTCAGCAAAATTAAATCCTAGTACAGGTTCGTAGCGTCAGAGCTCAGATCCCCCTTTCCCAGGGGGAAAAACGCGGCCGGGGAAAGCCGAGTGGTAAAGGTTCGGATCGTGGAGGGTTTGTCACGAGTTCGGCAGTACCCAAAGACCCGCCGTGTGGGGGGCATGCCCCTTTCCGTTGGTGTTGGGCTAGGGGGGGGTGCCAGCTCAGGTATAGTCTTCGTCACTTGTTCGAGGTTCAAATTAGTAGGCTGGTCAAAAGCCCCGTGTTGTTTTATACCCGACGAATTTTTCCCCCGGGGGTGTTAGCCCAAAAACGTTAAATCTATCTAGGCTCAAAGTCCTCTTTTAGGCATGGTGTGGAAGCTTAGGGAGGGTAAGCCAGCTAGGTACCCGTCTTGTCACGTGACGGTGCTTAAAAATTACGAGATCCGTCGCCAATAGCCATTGTATTGTTTCTTAGAGCGGCGTTAATTAACAATCAAATCTAATTTTTTGCTAATTCTACGTCCTAGAGGGCATTATAATAACCTTATTTTATGCTTCTAATTATTTGGAATTAGTTAAATCTATTTCGCGCTTCCACACCACAGGTTCTATCCTCCGGCTGGGCAAGGTCGACTCAGCCTTTCATCCCTCCTGCAGTGAGTCGATAAATGAGTACAAAGCCTTCTTGGGGACATAAACACTTGGGGTCTCGCTTCAGACTGACCACCTGATCGGGACATCTGGTCATGCACTTCAGCGCTCAATGGTCACGTGTACTAGGATGGGCACAATAGGCTTTGGCCCTTATAGGCTGTTGCGTCATTGAGTTTGAGTTTTTAAAACTATATCATATTGTAGGAATGATAATTGATTTTTTAACTGGTGAGATAATTGTAAAATATCATAATTGGTAAACAATACTTGTTGGATTGATAGCTGAAATTTTTTATTATTGAAATGGTTGGAAAATTAGAATTAAGATCGGGAAGTTTAAGTACTTTTTAATTTTCTTATGAGGTTAATTTCAGAAACGGCAGTGAAGAATATTAACATTATCGAAACCTTTCGGTTGTCTATATTCCATTTGGTTTTATTTATTTATAGAGTATAAAAATATTTTATTTGGTTGCGATAAATTTTTTCATAACCAAATTTTAAAAAATGAAGATTTATTTTTGAGAACTTAGAAATTGTAAATGAAATTGATGGCTTTTTCATCTATAATAGTAAGTATTTTAAAAACTTGCATTGAAAACAGTGGCGTAACGTACACCCTTGTAACCCCCGCATTGTGGTGGTGGTGGGGAGCTCAAAGCTTGACTGACACGAAGTACATATTTCGGCTTTGGGGCCTAAAACCTGAGTTTGCAGGGGGCCCCTAATATTTTCCGTTACTCCACTGATAGTGGAGAATGACTTATAAATTGTATGTTAAATTTTTAAATGTAGGATGTAATTTATGATCTAAAATGTCAAACATTTTGTTCCTTTTGTCCCTTCATTTCTAGCAATAGTAAAAAAAATTAGTTCCGTTATTTTTTCTGTAAAAAGAAATTTACAATGCACCTAATTTTTTAAGCTTTATTTTATAAAAGAATTTTAAAATTGTCTTGCATTATATACATTTTAATGCAAATTTTTAGTTGTTTTTCGTTCTTTTTCTATAAAAAAAGTACACAAAAGTATTATGAAAAATTTTCCTTAAATGTTGACAAAAAATTTAGAAGTTATCTATATTACTCGTATCTGTAGAATATGTAAAAATAATTATGAAAAGAATCTTCTTTTGTATTTAAACAGAGGTCTAGAATTGCATCTTTTGTCTACAGATACTTTAATTCTCTATTGATTAGAAGTGCCCTCTAATCTTCGAATGGATGCACTGTTTTATAAGTATAAACTGGAGCAAATTCAACATTTTACATTAACCTTCTCAATAAGTTCTGGAATGAAAAATGTACTCAAATGATATTGTATTTCCGATGATATAACCTTTGTTCATAATTTAAGATTTAATTAATCTCGGCACGTATATTGCATACAACGAATTCCATTTGTCTTCAGTGTCTTCTATGAATCGTTTGAAAATGCTTTTACTGTACGCAATAAACAGACACATTTAGTGGACGTTCTACCATCATAAAGTCATTTGTCCGATTAATTTCCTTTGAAAATTAGTCTACTCGAAACCCTACAAAGAATACAGCTTGTCGAAGGAAGAACACGAATTAACTTTCGCACGCATTCCAGAGAAAAGTCCATCTCATATTACTCATACTTAAAATAGGAAATCCCTGCAAACGAAAGGAAATGACTGGATGGTGTGACTTTTACCTTCGCACCTAGTACATTCCAACACCGGCACGCAATGCCTTTTGCAACGAAAACTTCTCTACTGTTTCTGTCTGCGCTAAGAACATTATTCGTGCCTTTGTTTAAATCTATATTTACCGAAGGAGAAACCCATCTGTAATAATTTATGAGTATGTTCCCTCTCTCAAAATCATTCCCATTTCCAGAGGATTTGGCTGCCGCGAACAACAACAACGTCAAAGACTCGCCATGCAGCGAGCGGCCATCTATTTGAGCAAAATCCGTGCTGTCCATAATTAATCATAATTACGCGTGCCCCGTTTAAAGCCTGTTTGTTCACCTTTCTCGCTGTTCGAAACCGTTATCGCTTACGCCAGACAAGCGGTGCAAAACGAAGAACAAAGTTTCACTCTTCGCCAAGAAACAAAATCTCTTCTGTTTTCCACGTTGTTGATCGATTCCCGGGAGTCCTCCGAGAACGGCTTCTGGATTTTCTCTCTCCTCTCTCAAGGAAACTGGTGGATGATTTTTATTTTCAATGACGCTCTCTGCCTTGATTTTCTTGCTTCCAGGAAATGGGATCAGCCGGTTCAGGTCTTGAATCAAAATGCGCTGGAGTTTGATTTTTATGGAAGTTTATTTGGCCCTGTAGTTTTATAGGGTTCTTTTTTCGGTGCGGCTTCAGAATCGGTGACATTTGTGGTTGTCTTGAAGTTTTTCTCCCTTCTCCTGGCTGGAACTTTTTTTCCCGTTTCTTTTTTGTTGTAGTTGTTGGAATTGACTGGATTTGGAAACTTGTATAGGTATTGAGATACAGCTGCCGGATTTGATTTTTATTGATAAGTTTCAGTGAGTAGGTTATGAAGGCTTCCTTAGAATAAAATTTCGGGAATATTTAAACAGATTAAAGATCATTGTCGAGCATGATTTTAAACTCTTGGTTAGAATTTTTAAGTAAATAGTAATTTCAGTCATGTTAAGAATTTAAGGCTGTTTTCGGTTAATGTGTTAAAGAATAGGACCCAAATTTGGAACATTTTTTCAGATATAAAAGAAATGAACATTTTATGATATTCTGGCTTCACTATCCTTTAGAGAGCAGCAATTTTTTTTATCATACTTCCCATTTTTAACGGAGTTGAATAATTTTTTTCTGGTGTAAAATGTGTTTCGCCTTTTTTCTCTTACACCGTAATGCTGAATGGGCTATGCCTTCACGTATTAAAATGAAAAAGAAAGTATTCATGGAATATTTTGAAGTTTTTAAAAACACTCTATTGTTAACAGAGGTACGAGTTATAATATTGCAAATATACATGGAAATTGGGTCATTTTTGTGTCTGAAAATGTGCTTCGCGTTTAGTTAGAGCTCTCGTACTTTTACCGAAGACAGCCTTAATAGTAGCTTTGAAAGAGACAGAGCTAAAAAATTAGGAAATGAAATAGTGCTTACCTGTTATAGTGTCAACTAATACCGTTAAACTAAAAGTTCAATAAGCAGCCAATAGTGGAAAACCGTCTTCATGCTTTTTGAATTAGAGTAATAATATGAGTAAAACAGCATTAGCGACGTCTTTTGAATTGGCTACATACTTCGATTTGACGAAATTGATCGGCGGTATAATGCGTAAGTACAGATAAAGCATACGATTTCTTAATAGGAGGCAATTTTGCCTTTTCCACGGATTCCCAACAGGTTCAGATAGACCCCTCGGGAATCTATCGAATTTAAATATTGTCTATTTGGAGTCAATGACACTTTCTTTTTTGTAATTTTATTTATTTTTTGAAGATTTTAGTTATAAAATAATATCTGTTTTATATAATATGAAGATATATAACGTAGATTTGCATAAGGAGGTGGGATTCACGTATCTAAAGTGGAGTGTCATAGTACAAATATAAAGCATTAATCTAGTAAACCATTTTTTTTTTTTTTTGTAATATCTTGTTCATATTCTTAGTTAAATTGCCATTATTAGATTTTTGTTGTTGAAGATATTAGTATCATGATTGTATTCAGTAGTGCACACAAGAATTTTTCAAAGGGGGGCGGGGGTCCGGGGTCGAAAGTTCACCTTTCTTGTATCATGCTCCTTTTGATTTTGTCGATTTTCGGGAACAGAACACAGTAAAAAACTAACTATTGAATAAATAATTAGCATTAATTAATAAAATTAATCATTAATAACAAATACTTAATTAAATTTTACGTACTATATACTTAGAAATATAATCAATCGGAAAAAATATCAAGGGCTTTGGGGGGGGCGGACCCCCAGGAACCTTGTGTGCGCCATTGATTGTATTGTATGCTATAAATCATAGAAAAAATTTTCGGAGGAATCTATGAAAATTTTTTTATTTTATTGAAAAGGGTCGATTTGGGCTAATGTTTGGGAACTCCAGGTCTGTACCATGCAGGGATAAAATTTTTAAAGTTATTTAAAAGTACTGAATTAGAAAAGTTGCTATAAGAGCCTTTTACTGTAACTAGCACATCTACAAATGACTTGTGACGTAACTTACACGTATATTTAAAAATAGCGCATAGATATTTCCAATTAATAGGGTGAATGTAGACTTCATTATATTGTTTCCAACTGTGGAGAATACTAGTAAATGGAGAGAGAATAAAAATTTAGGAGACTTGAAGCACAAATTTCCTTAAAAAAGTAATAACGCTAAGTTTAATCCATTCAATGTATCAATATTTTTAAAATGGAAATCTAAATTTTTATAATTTTTTTAAGATAAGTGATTAAGAGAATCTGTGAAAATATGACACTCCCAAATGTTGCCTTACAATAAGAAATTGGATGATAGTTTTACGACATCATCGTCTGTCGTCGACAATATTATATTATATTGATTTTTTCTATATTGCAATCAATATAATAATTTTGTCGACAATATTGTATTGATTGCAATATCATGAATTTTAGAAAAAATCTAATTCAGGAGTATTTTATAAACTGTTTATCGGCAACGTAGTTAAAAAACTGATCGGCAATATACTTGTAAACAAAGCATTTATTGTATTATCTCAGTTGTGTGAAGTTACGGTCTGACATATTTGAAATCCATTTTTTTCTCATGTAACTAATTTATCACATTTTTATAGATATTCATCCCACTTTAAAAAGTCATTTGGAGTTCATAGCAATTTTTGTTCACGCATTGGATATTTACATGAAAGTATGCGGTTCTGTTTTGAAGAAAAAAATATATTTTATGAATGGATATGTGACAAAATAATCTATGTGTTTTTCTGTTATCGAAATCTGTTTTTAAAATTATATAATTTGTGTTCAAAAAGTTGTGTATAGTTAATGAAAAAAAATTAAAGAATCCAATACAATGAGCTAAATTCGTGTGACATCATAATCACATAATTGCAATCACATTTTTCCATTCAAGCAGTTAATAAATTCATATGACGACATAGTCACATGATGAGTGGCGCACATTCGGGTCCAGATCCCCCGCCCCTAAGCCCTTGATTTTTTTCCCGATTGATTATAATCCTATGTATATAGTACGTAAAATTTAATTAAGTATTTGTTATTAAGAATTAATTTTATTGTAAGCCCAGTGGCTGAGTAGTTAGTGCATCACACTTCCACACCACAGGTCCGAGGTTCAAACCCCGGACTGGGCAAGGTTGACTCAGCCTTACTTCCCTTCAATGGGTCGATAAAATGAGTACCAAGCTTGCTTGGGAACTTAACACTGGGGGTTTTCGCACCTGACCGGAACATCTGCTCATGCACCTCAGGGCCCATGGTCGCG
>BMAV01014730.1:0-10255 GCA_019973955.1 Trichonephila inaurata madagascariensis
TCGGTATTACTTCGTTGATTTTTGTATTGCTATCACCAACTTGAAATTTACTTACTAGTCACGCGTCTAAGATGATAAACATTCGTGAAAACACGAATGACAAGAATATGCAAAATACAATAGAGCTTTTTAAAATCAGAACTAAGAAAAAGGATGCATAAAATTGTTCAGCAGTGTTAAGGAAATATACAACGAAAAAATTAAAACTGTAGAATTTCATAACTGAAACCGAAACTTAATGTCCTTCAATCAATCATTGTTTACATTAATGATAAAAACATAAACTAACAAATTTCACAAACATATGGCTATTCGTTGAGATGGATAAACAAATGTCTACTTAAAGCTCCATACTGATAAAAAGTCTTACAACAATAAATATAAAGAATAAATAAATACAACAAAATATATAAGGTTTTTTCATTATTATGAAGATGCAGACATCTTTTTAAATATACTATCAAAAAAGACTTTCTTCGAAATACTCGTACCATAAATATAAAGTATTTCGTTGGCACAAATGTTTTCTCGCATTACTAATTTGAATATAAAGACTCTTTTACCTAAATTCACAAAGATTTTTCAGAGTGGCATGTATGCGCGCAAATGTTTTCCTATGTATTTTACAGAGAATGCTTACCTTTAAACAAATTTCACTGGAAACACATAAGGCTTTTCATTGGCATGTATTCGCAAATGTTTTTCTCAGGAGATACCTTAACAGAGAATGCCTTTTTACAAATTTCGCAAACTTATAAGGCTTTTTCATTGGTGTGAACACTTGCAAATGTATTCTTAACACACCGCACACTACACGAGAAGGCCATCTTGCCGCAAATTTCACAAACATAAGGCTTTTCTTTCGTGTAGCGGGCGTTCCATGATCTGTTAAAAGACTTTTCAGAAAACGCCCTGCAAACTTCACGACATAAGGTTTTTCCTCAGTATGAAAGGCGCAAATGTTTTACCTTTAAATCACCTTTCGAGAAAATGCTTTGTTGCAGATTTCACAAATAAAAGGTTTTTCCTCGAGTATACGAATACTAAGCATAATATGACTTTTTTAAAGTGATCACTTCGAAAGGCTTGGCCTGATATTCTGATAAAAAGATGTTTCTTTGGTGTGAGTACCGTAAATGCCTATTTAATTTAGCACGAAAGAGAAAAACTCTTGTTACACTCATGGCATCTATAGAGGCTTTCTTTTGAATCCGTAAAGAAGAAAAAACAAATTAGAGCTTCTATGCTGTTACTGAATGTACCAAAAAATTTCTTTTTTATTTGATAATTAGACGTATGGAGTCAATTTAGTTGAGCTTCATTTATAAAAACTAGCTTCAAGACTGGTAATGTTTTTATATAACTTGATTTCAATGAGCTCCCACCGTCCTCCACCCGTATTACCAAGAAAAATAGAAATACAAATGGCACTTCACAAGCCTGCAAAAAGCGCACCTTTACGGACACATCAGATGGGCAGCAATAACTTTGTCTATGACGTCGAAAGAGGAAGAAAGTGAAGTAGGTATCAGATTTTCTTCGGTTAAACCCGACCGAATACAAGAAGCGGCACATTTTCAATCTATTACTTAATGTAGACGGCAGTGTGAAAGTCCCCACAAAAATCTTTTTATTTTATTTTTTAAAACTTGACTTTTTAAACATATTTTGAGATTTTACATTTATATTACAACTCCTTTTTATAAAACTTTTTAACGATTTTATACTTTTTAATAAACAAGCGTTTGGCGCAACTGAGCCAAATTGGTTCTTTGCTCCATTAAAACCCACAATCCACTCCCACTTATAAGCTGAAGCTCACTGATAGTTGCGAGCAACACTCGAGTTCTGTAAGGATTTTAAGCCACGTTCTATATGGGCATTACAGGATCAAAATTCTGGATAACCTTTTGTAATTCATCAATGTCAGGAACTGAAGATTGGAAACTTTCTTGTTTCACACCCATCCTCCACAAAAGTCCAAGTAGTATTTACGTCTAAGTGTCGGGCAGTGGCCACAGTCATTTGGACCTCCTATTCCATCCATTGTATCAAAGGAATTGTTTTCTTATAAAACCTTTTTTTACTTCCAAACTCCAGATTGTTGGCATTCTATTCAGGCTGTACATGTGCAGCAGATTCGAATTCGATAAACCAATACCGTAACGCGCTTGTTCTTGTGGTGAAACCCTTTTTGAAACAGGGAAATGTTTCAAAATGTAAACGATGAGCCATCTAGTTTACATTTTCTTTTAAACAGAAACTTTATTCTTTTTTTTTTAAACATAAAAACGTTGAGGAAAATCATTGATTGTTTATTTTTCAATTTATTTTTAAAAAGTGTAGCCATGCTTGGGACGCCTATAAAATAGTAAACTATAGCACATATTTATTTCTCACAGAATTTATTAGTAGCATTGTTAACTTATACTAATTGATGGCTAAAGTCCTTCGAAACGCGACACGGAGCCGAAAATACACATTCATTGCATTATTAGCACAACGAGGCGCAGTTGATGCCGAGTAAACCTGATTAAAGCAACAGGCCTCAGAGGTGACGATTTTTACATTTTGCAACTTTATTTTATTGCATTCTCCAAACTGAACGCTTTAACCGGGTACTGGTTTATCCATTGGGCGCTTGGGGCGGAGCTTTTCAGCCAGACAACCATATTTCTGGTTATAAATTCCCTTGATCGCCAGTGCCAGAGGGCCGCTGCAGACGCATCCCAGGGCCGAAATGAGCTTACTTAAAATCGGCATGGCTTGTAACACAAAATACGGTATTCACACTGAAGAGTGAAACGCAATGCTCAAGTTAAGTACAAAATAAAGAAAAAGCGTGATTATAAAATTCGGGTATTCAGCGTAATAGAATACACAAAGTAAACAAACCATAGATAACACCAAAGTCACTTACGCACATGTGCGGATATAAACCCGCCCGTTTTCCTGATAACACCGGCAAAATTTGAATTAAAAAAAAATGGGGATTGGTTTTACATTCGCGTAAAAAGTGCAGTGATGCAGCAAAACATTTAAGATGTGTAAAGATGGGTAAAAAAGAGATGGGTGTATTTGGATCAATAACGGCTAATAACCATTTTAAATATTTCAGCTTATTTTCAAATTAGCTTCGTTTTATTTTTTTTAAAAAAGTAATAAATTACCACATAATTTGGGATATTATATCAAACAGGTTGAAATGGGTGCTGAATTCGCCTAAAAGAACACTAAACTATTTTCATTTTATTTAAATTATGGTGCATTTCTCTCAGTTTGAGCTTCACGAGGCTCACTTTATATTTCACGTTAAATCACTTTATTCATTTTGGTGTAATTACTCATTTTTATTCTAAGGCATACGCACAAATGTGGCTAAATTTAAAATGGTTAAATCAAAACAATCTAAAATATAAAGCAATCGAAAATTGTCCCACCCTCAGTGCCGCCATAAAATTATCAAGCATTTGACCGGTCCACAACTTGATAAAAAGGTTGCGGATCACTAGTTTAGAGCAGTGATCCGCAACCCACGGATTTCCGTCGATCAAATGGTGCCGGGCCACCAAAAGAACTTGATAAACTATTACTTGCATTTATTTAAAGGAGTGGTGCATTTCTCTCAATTTTGCTCAACTTTCCACGGGAAATCACTTTATATTCCACGTTAAATCACTTTTATTCATTTTGGTGTAATTATATTTTTATTTTGAAGGCATATTTAAATGTATAGCAAATTAAAATTTCACAATCAAAACAGTAACGAAATATAAACAATCAACGAGTCCCACCCTCAGCGGACCACCGGTAAATTATCAAACGTTGACCGGTCCCGCGGCGATAAAGGTTGCGGAACGCTGGTTTTAAACACTTCTGTGCCGGAAAGGCGCCTATACATTCTAACGCACCCAAGTCTTCTCGGGGATTCGAATCTAAGCCTACACCACGGCAGTCAGCGTCGATAACCACGCTTACTGGATGGGTGACGTCTATATTGAAATATGCGGTAGCCCTCAAGGCAATCAGAGAAACCAAATACATACGAGGTGTTCTCTATATTTGGGTTGACATATATTTGTGAGCAAAGTTTTTCTTGCATGAAGATCGACAAGGTAAAATATAGATGCAAGTTGGCGACATTAACTTGCAGACGGTGATGAAGAGGCTTCAACAAGTATTCTCTCCTGATTTACAAAAAATAAGAAAAGATGTGATAGGGTTCATTTGTCTCTCTCATTGTCTGATTCTAAAATGAATGTGCCCTGCAGCTACTGAGAGGTGATTTAAAACTAGCACACCTATTAAACTAGAAAAAAATACTTTTATTAATTTTTGATTCATTGATTTTATGTAACAATTTGTAACTTTTCTGGCTTCTAAACTTAACTAATAGGGGCCACGATGTTTTAAGGAGCGGAGATTAGTAATCCCGGTTGTGAAATGACGTATTACCAAAGGGAATGGGATTAAAAGAATAAGTACGAGAGTGTCCTCAAAAATTGTACTGCATTTACATGTATTACTTGCTTGAGAATATAACCGTAAGATAAACTGCCCCAAATACCCACCTTAAATAAAGGGAAAATTACGTAGTTTATGAAGGCAAAGAGCATTTATTACGTGAAAATCAAAATTAATGAATAGATATTATACAGTAATTTACCTGATCAGAGACACATGTTAGTAAGATACTCTATGAAGGCATAAAACTGTCTATAATAAAATTTAAGTAGCCGATTTTGAAAAAACTACCTACTTTTTAAAGAAATGGGTAACATCCTGTTGCCATCCGAACCGCCCTCTGCGTTTTGCTGCTTCATCACGAAGACGATGAAAGAGCAGCAAGTCCATTATCAACGAACCTTGTTCAAAATACCGAAGGGCGGTTTCGACAGACTTTATTCCCTCACAAAGTGATATTTTAGGAGTTGTGGTACGGTGTCCTAAGCGTTAACGTCTTCATTCTTTTCCGGTAATTTTTCATGAACTCTGACCTGTGACATAGCCATCCTGTGATGACCATGTCTTGCCGGTTCCGCGTAAGCTGAGGTGTGGGATTATCAAAATGATGAGACATAGTTGCTTGTACAACTTTTATTAAGAGTAACTTATAATACTTAAATTCTGTTTGACAATTATTAATTAGAGTGAGAGTCAAGCCCAAGTAAATCCGTATTTAAGTCAGATCCGCTACTCGATCACTCTATCTCATTATCCTAAATAATCCTGTTATCCTATGTATTAATATCTAATATTACCTTTCCAGTTCTGGTCCCTTGACCTAGAATATAATCTATAACTTTATCTATGAAGATTCTTGATCCGCAATGCAGCTAATTCTTGACTGCTTATTCTTGATGCAAGATTTCACTCTAAGCTTTTGTCACGCTATTGATCAGAATGATTCCACGCACTACAACCTCTGAGCCTGCTTACGCTAAGCTATATCTAGGTTTGCCACCCTATCCTTTTATAGTATATCTGTTTGCATATTCGATCCGTTTCTCTTCTTGGTATTGGGTTGGAAAGGTTTTGCCATTAATCGTGGCCGTCAAAGACAGGAGTGCATGTTAATCAGAAAGACGCGAGGGCGTCACAACCCTCAAGAAGAAAAACGTGATTTACTTAAGGGTTCTCTCTGTATTTTTGTATTGAGGATTTGATTGATTTACCAATCCCTTTTGCCTCTAACCTACGATTTCACCACCAGATTTTCTTTCCCATATTGTGACTCATTTAATCCTTGGTGTACTTTCCGAAGTGCAGTTTCCCTGACTTGATCTTATACAATTTGGGATACCTGTTCTAATTCGACCTCGTCATTTCCTATGACGATATATTCTTATTTATTTGATCTACGGGTGTGTAATTAATCTTTTTTCCCGATTTCCATATTACAAATAATTTAAAGTTCCTAACTTCTAAGACTCCTATAAGGTCCCTCAAATTTTTTGTTTAAATTTAGCACATACTTTGTTAGCAGCTGAACTTACAGGGGAGGTGTTTCTAATAAAACCAATCATTTGCTATTTTTATGTCAACTCTACGTCTATTATAATATTTTTTCCCACCTTTCCTGTTTCCCAATTTTTTCGTACTTAGTCAAGCTTCTTTAAAGCTTTTTCTGTATATCTTGAATTTTACAATTTACGAGCTTTCCGATATCACGCCAACTAGTTTTTGAAATGGTGTAATCAATTTTCGACCTAAAATAACTCAACCTGATTGTTGTTTTTCCCGTTGTTTCATTCACCGCCGTTCCGGTAAGCGTATTAAACTCACGTAAATTGATCCCAAGTATCTCGTAAATTTGGTCATTACGCATAATTTTAATCTATTTTGCTATATCTCGGTAACTTCTTTCAGTCCACGTTTTGCTTTGTGGTCGATATGCGAAAACAGTCTTCACATGCATGCCTAATCACTTTCACTTAGGGTGCTCAAAAATCTCGGATATAAGGTGGGGACCATTATCACTTCATTAATTTTATTGGAGCTCCATAACGCGATATAAAGTTATCAAAAATATCCGCTATTGTCCCTTACGAGATGAAGGCCTTTTTAAATTTATAATTTCCAGCCCCATTTTGCTGAAATGATGGTTAATACTAAAATATAGCGGTTACGTCTTGTGTGTCTCGATACCGGGATACGGGCCTAATAAATCTAACGTCACTATCTCATTCGGATAATTCAGTATAGTGGATTTAACCGACCAGCTGGTAACGCGTTTTTATAGTTGTATCATGTGGCGTGAGACTTGTATTGGGTAATAAATTTTCTCATGTGCGAAACTAACAAACGTCCCGAATTTGCCAGTACGTTTTAAATCTGCCGACGTGTCCCGCGACTGGCTTGTCATGAAATTCTCTCATTATTTCATTCCTTAAAGATTTTTGGAATGTATACACGCATTTCACCTAATGACGTTTGCGTGTTTCGCATAAAATAACAATCCTTTCAATTAAGCGGAAATCGTGGGACCAATTCTCACATATCGTTGCATTTGGCAGAGTTATCTTCCGGGTTCTAAATATCTATATACCAGGCTAATTCTGGGTCATTTTCTGTTCCTTTATTAATTGTTCCACACTTGAAGTATAGTACTAAAATCTTTGATTGTACTGGCACAATTAATTTTATCTGGTATATTATTCACTTGGTTTTCGGTAAAAGTGTTGTACATGTTTAACTTCATTTCTAGGCCCTTTGGCGTTTCCTTTATTTTACCTTGGCCTGTCGCTTTCAAGCCTGGTGTTATTTTGAATTTTAACGGTCTCAAAATCTAATACGATTTTTGACCCACTTATGAAATCGATACCCGAGCCATTGGGTATTCCGTCTTTCAGCACATAGAGTGATAATTTCTTTTAGATTTGTCTGATGTGAATTTTAATTCTACAATCCCCCTGTTTGGCATTTCGCACCTTGTGCTGTTATTGCAGCCTAGACTCGCGATTTTTTATTTGTTTATAGAAAAATATTTTCTATATACTTCTTCCGATATAAAAGATTTATCTGCTCCGGTGTCCCATAGCGCTTTCAAAAATGTGTTATTTAATAAAATAGGCACGGTGAGGAGGAAGTTCTCTGCAGGGTGCTATACATATTGGAGAAAAGTCTAATTTGTCTCTCTTGTCGACACCTCTTACGAGGGTTGATCATTATGCTACAATATTTAATCGTCCTTTGCGTCCTATCCTGCCTCGATTGAAGTATCACTCGAACCCTTATTTATACGGTCCCCTCTATTACAAAATTATTATTTCGCTCATTTTCGAAATGGAGGCAACCCCTGTTGCTGAATCTTTGATCATTATTATTGTTAAACCTATTCCTCTCGAACCCTCTATTATTTGGTAGCTATTCTCGTAAAACTCATTTCTGTTATTTTTGTCTACTCCTTATTTCCAAATTCCTCAGTTTCTACCATTAGCTCAGGTGGGCATCCTATGCGCATTTTGACCTCGTCTTTCTACATTATGGTTCTGATAACCCCTTTGTAATTTGCAAGAATATCTCTCTTCCGAGATTTAGCCAGGACTTCTAAAGAGTTGTATCGTATTTTGTGGATTCCGGACTTCCCGTAGTCCTGTACCTGTGGTTTCGAGTCGAACTAAATATGATCCACCAGTCTGCTTGGGATTTCCTATTCTAAACTTCTCTCTATTTTAGTAATCTATATACAAAATCAGTCGTCTCCTGATTTCTTCCCTGCTATGATGCATAAAAACTCCGACTGTAGTTCTTTTTGATCGCGGGGAAAGCCTTCCTTCATTTAAGCTTTGAGCTGCTTAAAATCCCGTGGCTGTATTTTGCACCAACAACGAACCAAATATCGAATACCAATCTTGAGCCCTTCCTGAGATGACTTTTTAAGTAAGCACATGACAGATTACTTGGGATTTCAAGTAACTGAATATTGTTATCGATGCACTCGATAAACTCGCAACATTCTCCGACCCTGAAAAGTACATTTCAGGTAGAATTGTATTTCCACCTACATTACCCAACCCAGAATTAAAAACGTTCGGGCTATTGTGACATAGCCATCCTGTGATGACCCTGTCTTGCCGGTTCCCGTAAGCTAGAGGTGTGGGATTATCAAAATGATGAGACATAATTCTTAATACTACTTTTATTAAGAGTAACTTAAAATAATTAAATTCTAATTTGACAATTATTAATTAGAGTGAGAGTCAAGCCAAAGTAAATCACGTATTTAAGTCAGATCACGCTACTCGATCCTCTATCTCAATTATCCTAAATAATCCTGTTATCTAATTATTAATATCTAATATTACCTTTTCCAGTTCTGGTCCTTGACCTAGAATATAATCTATAACTTTATCTATGAAGATTCTTGATCCGCAATGCAGCTAATTCTTTACTGCTTATTCTTGGTCCGCAAGATTTCACTCTAAGCTTTGTCACGCTATTGATCAGAATGATTCCCCACAACCTCTGAGCCCGCTACGCTAAGCTATATCTAGGTTTGCCACCCTATCCTTTTATAGTATATCTCATTTACATATTCGATCCGTTTCTCTTCTTGGTATTGGGTTGGAAAGGTTTTGCCATTAATCGTGGCCGTCAAAGAACTTAGGAGTCATGTTAATCAGAAAGACGCGAGAGACGTCACAACACACACAGCAGCAACAATTTCTGCATCGGACATAATGTCTAGCTCGGTATCGTTCGGTAACTACTGTTCGACCAGCAAAGGTGTGGCCGAGTTATCCGGGTTATGGAGTGCAAGTTTTGCTATCGAGTGCCATTGTGCCTCTACTGTACAGAGGTACTTAAAAGTTGATGAAGTGGAGGCTCACTTAAAGAAGATTAATCTCACTTGGGGTTTATTAAAAACGAAATGAATAACATATTTTCAAAATCAGAAAATATTTCTTACATTTAAAAATATTTATCTATATATGTGAGATTGAACTTTTCAGTAAACATTATATAAGAAATAATAAAGGGGAAAAAATAATACCCAGGCCTCTCTACTTCAACATCATTTATAAATTGATTAAAAATAATAGACACACATAAAAATCTGAACAATAGGAATATGTAAAATAGTAATAAATAATTCTTAGAAATTTCACAAGGTTATGGATTTTCCTTGATATGGATATACAAATGATATTTGAATGGATATTTAAAGCACTTTTATGAGAAAAAAAAGGTCTGACAAAATTCACAAACGTAAGGTTTTTCCTTAGTATGAATGCGCAAATGTATTTTCAACGTACTGCTTTGAGAGAACTTTTTATTACAGATTTCACAAACAAAATTTTTTGCCATAGAATGTACAAGTTAATAAAATTTCAAGTTAGAATTTTGGGAGAAGGTCTTGCAGATTCGACAAACATACGGTTTTTCCTTGGTATGAATGCGCAAATGTTGTCTTAATCCACTACTTTCAGAGAAAGCCTTCTTGCAGATATCACAAACATAAGGCTTTTCGTTGGTATGAAAACGCACATGTGTTTCTTCAAATCACTTTTTCGAGAAAAAGCCTTCTTGCAAGTCTTACATATATAACGTTTTTCCGTGGTGTGAAAAAGCTGATGCTTTGTTACATCACATCTTCGAGAGAACACCTTGTTGCAGATTTCACAAACAAAAAGTTCAGGAAGCCTTTCCTTAGAGTGTACAACTAAATGTCTTTTTAAGTGATCGGATCGGATCGAGAGAACACCTTTTCGCAAATTTCACAAACGAAAGGTTTTTTATTGGTGGGGGAAAA